>AYJT01086002.1:0-16119 GCA_001278415.1 Ocimum tenuiflorum | reverse complement strand
TAATAATTTACATTGAGAATCTAAATTACATCAAATTGATATTTTATTATTTGACTTTGATTGGTTTAGAAATTTTATTGTTTTATGCTTCAAATTTACGTTTATAAAATATCAAATTGACGTTATACGAAATTTCAATGTATATTTTCTTCTTTACAACATGTTTGAGATTGAAATTTTAGCGTCACTCGTCATATTTTTTTTTTTGTGATATCCGTCTTTTACTTTTCTTGCACCTTATAAGGTTGCATCCCTACGAATATTTTAATTTCTTCTACTTTAATTGCTCGATCACTTTCTAAATATTTTTTATTTTTTTATAGTTTAGTTTGACCTCTTTAATTATTGTGATTGAGATATTTTTGTTTCATTTGGACCATAATATTTAGATTTAAGACCTAAAGAGTTAATTCTCTATTTTATATACTTGAGTGTGATAATAAATTATATCCAAACATCTAAAGTTTTAAAACAATTCAAATTTTGAAGTTCATAAAATTATAATAGATTGTTTAAATTCAAAATTATATAATATGTTATATTATAATTAGGTATCTAACGCTAACTAATGTGAAAATCAAATAGATAAATATAAATTATATTATAATGTTAAAATAAATAAATACGAACTATATTATAAAGATAGATAATTACATTATTATCATTAAAATAAAATATTTGAGAGGAATAAAATAGCAAACAAACAATTTTCAAGAATTAAGACATTTTTGTAATAGTTATAGATTTAATATATTTATAATTAATTTGCTTTCTTTCAATTTTTTTTCCTACTTTATTTTCAAGAAAATTAAATTGTTCGTTTACATATGAAAAAGGGAAATAACTACACTATTGTGAAAATGTAAAGATTAAAAAAATGATCAAGTCTTTCTTTTTTGTTTGTTTGCATCAAATATAGAATGTTGCCTTGGACGGGTATATTTCTAGTTTTACATTAAATTTATTGTTCAAAGAATATGGTAGCACCAAATCAAAATATAAGAAAAACATAGTTGGTATATAGGGGTGTATCGTGTATGTACGATCAGTTTAGTTAAAAATGAATCTGCCCACACCGCCAATCCAAAAATCCAAACTGAACCTCCCATCAAAATTGTTTGAACCATGCCAAAAAAAAAAGTTCGGAACAAAATCAGACATCGATGATTTAGGCTGAAATTCAGGCGTAAGTAACTGTTTTATTTTTCATCTGTGCGAGATAGTGTACAGCGGTACTGATTACAAAATGATGCCATTTATTTTACGAGAAAAGAGAGGGCTGTGTGCTCAATGAATAAAAAGGGCT
Organism: Ocimum tenuiflorum; assembly: GCA_001278415.1. Taxonomy (NCBI): domain Eukaryota; kingdom Viridiplantae; phylum Streptophyta; class Magnoliopsida; order Lamiales; family Lamiaceae; genus Ocimum; species Ocimum tenuiflorum. The sequence continues at coordinate 14,813 of AYJT01086002.1, read as the reverse complement.
ACGTCTGTATTAAATAAGTAATTTGATCGATTAGGGTCCATTTCTCAATCGCATGCAGTAGGCTCTTAATTATCTGCTTTGTAAGATATTGCATTCTGGAACCAAGCACCACAATATATTTATGATAATTAGAAAATCGGATGATACACGACAAAAGACAAACGTTTTTTTTTTAAATTAAGAAAGATTGCAACCCATCTCCAATTAATAATCTTCACGGTGGGAGCCATGCTGATCGTAAGTTGAGCGTGTGTGATGTGAGGTCACTGTTATCTTCTGATATAATCAAAGACGATACTTGTTTCAAAAAGCAAAAAACAAATTCAATTGCAAAGATAATGATTCACATTATAGTTATTTAAGTAGTTTGGTTGATGTACCTTGATTGGGTTGAAGTATCCATATTTTGAGTTTGAGGCTGGCTTAACTGAAGCTGAATGGGGGCGTAGAGCTGCTGGCCAATCGGAACAAGGGGCGTCTCGTTTTGTGCGGTGGAGGGCGTTGCACCGTAAGCCTGAGGATTAATGAATGTGAGATCATCGATCAATAGTTGTGTGGTGGAGTGATCAGTTGCTTACAGTAATACCTTTCTGTTCAATTCCATGTTTTGTTGTTCAATGAGTTTTACCTTCTTATAGAGTTCAATATTCTCTTGATGGATCTCATTTCCCTGCCGGATAAAAATAGTTACTCAATCCACATCAATTCTATTATCTCAATTATTTTAATCCTTCCTTGTAGCTACACCTACCTTTCGATTCAGTTCTTGAATCTCCTCATTGAATTTCTGTTCCTGCAGAGGTGCAACACAAGTTAAAATAATGTATATGCGTATTAATATTTTGTGTTGTACAGAAGAAAGAGTCGAAGAGCAAAGTTAGTTATATCACAGTAATACATCAAAATGTGGGTTTAAATTATAAGCCAATGTGTGTATTGTTTTTGGAAAGCCAACCTTTTTCATACGCACGCCTCGCAAGCTCAACTCAAGTTGGTCTTCTAATCTTTGTAGGTCTTTAACACTCAGCCCATAGAGTTCTTCTCCCATCAATTTCCTGTCTTATATATAAAATCCGATTGCATGATCCAGTAGTAGCTATTAAACTAGGTATTGAAGTGGAATGAATAGATAAGTAGGACATTAATTAATTACCGATGGTTTTCCTGCAAATCCTGTAATTGTTGCCTTAAAGATGCTGCTTCCCTTTGCCAAAACTAGCAAGTAAAATTGATGAGAGTAAACATGCATGTACAAGTAGCACTTCTTCCATTAACACAAAATATATATAGTTGTTGCTCTCAATCAAGTTGATGTTTGCTTCAGCTTCAGTTAGTAGAAATTCCAAAACTGCTTCTCGTTGAAGACAAACGAAGCTATCCTTCAATGGAGTTATTTGTGTTTTCCACTAGGTTCCCCCTTCATGATCAGAAGCTTACTTGAGATATATCCTCATTCAAACTTATATGTGGTGGAATCTTTGTAGTTTTATTGGTGTTTAGTTATGTTCGATTGGGTACGAGTTTTGTTTTTACGGCTTTATGAAATGTTGGTAGCTGTTGTTAAATCAGTAAGATATGCATTATGCTTACATATATCTCAAGAGGGAAGGAAGGAATTCAGCTGGTTGGTAGAGCTGAATACCAGGATATTTTTCTCCTTACTACAATATTTCATAATTCCATTAAAAGATAGTTCGTTCATCTTGGAACAAGCAGAAATTTTGGAATATGGATCAAGAATTTCTTCTTCTTTAGTATCATCATTAGCCATTCAACTCAATTTCTACGTGCACCAATGCAGATTCCAATCACCCAATATTTCATTTAATCTTACTTAATTATTTGATATAATTAACCAATCATGCAAATTAAGACGTGGCAGAATCTTACCTTGACCTCAGATCCGGGATTGAGTAGCTGATGTTGATCCTGTTTTGCCCTACTGTAACGCTCTATAACTGATTTCATGCTGGCAATGTCCAACCAAACCGAGGAGTAAGTTTTATTTATCTATACAAAAAGGATCAGCTTAATTTCAACATAAGATACATACATTTGCATTTTCCTAGAAGCCTACTCCCTTAATTTTTTAATTTTACTTTCATGTGAGTTAATTAACCTCCGACATGCAACACTATCCCAGTTTTCAGGTGTTGGTTATTCGGTGCAAAATTAGGGTTAGGGCTAAAGAGAAGGTTTTTAATTATATAAAGAACTTGCCCTACATGTTGCAAGATCTTAAACCGAATGGTCAAAAGAAAATATTAAATATGGGAAAGGAGCAGTGCCAAGGAAAAAATGAGATGGCACTATGAAGAGGAAGAAGATGAAATGTTTTTGATTCCTAGTAACTGATGAAATATATGCTAAATACAAAATTCGTTAGAAAATAATATGTATATCTTCTATTGCAGTCTTGATAGGTCTAACAAGTGATTCTTATTCTTGCAACTTGAGGATGCATAGCCCGTCTTGCCTCTGATCTTATGCATGTTTGTAGGAAAAAATATGCCAAATATCCATCATCAACGTGTATGCATTATGCAGTCTACTATAGCTATCTCAATGTATCTTACAAAAATTATGTAAAGAAATAAAATTCGAATCAACAACTCATTAATTTAAACAATTAAAGTGACAGGAATGTCTCTTACACTAAATCTGAAAACATTATGTTGGAGAATAAAGAAACAAATAATGTTATCGCTTTCTAAACGAATACACACACACACACATATATATATATATACACATATATATATACACACACATATATAGCTTGCTTTACGGAAGGAAAAATGTATCCCCAACTATGTTAGAGATCATATTATGCAAGGAATAAAGTTGTGGGAGGAATTGTCCTTTTTGAACAAGTCACCAAATCTTACTTTTAAATGAATGACATATACGAAAGAAAAAAGAGTGGAGAAATGATGAAGAAAAAGATCCACAGACGCATGGGTGCACAATGCGGAATGATTTAGGACTAGGTATCTCAAGAGTTAAATTATTTCCATAAATGGATCCAGTGTCATAAATAAAAAGTGGAGTACTGTGAAGGATGATGATGAAGATCATTGATCAGCCTACAAATAGTGGAATTTGTAGGCCATGCTATATTATAAACACCGTGGGGAAATACTACACAGGAAAATGTATACGATAATCTAATGATTTACCGGATAAGCTTAGTAAAGGAATCAAACATTTGAAAACATAGGACTATGTGATGTATCTTCACCAGGTGACACAACGATATATTTTGGAGAAAGAAACACTCAGTTATTAAACTTCTACTTTTGCTAATATAATTCGTAGACAGCTAATGAATGGAATATAGGGAAATGAAACGAGTAATTATATAGTAAAGCACAATTAATTTTTAAGCATATTTATATTCAAATTTTCGAATAATATGTTATCTTATTATAATTCCGCCTTAGTTCCTTATTAAGTCGAATATTTTCATTCTCCTTTCCCTGGTCCACATTCTTATTTTGAATGTTAAAGAGATTGTTCATAAAATGTGTCTACCAGATATGACAAACAATTGTTTCTTCATAAGTTTATGAAACATATCCTAACACGAAGAACTAGTTCTGATATTCACAATGGCTTGACATAGTTTCCTATCCTTGAATATCCAACATTGAAGTAATTGAAATCCTAGAAAAAAAAATAGCTTATAAGAATGATCGATTGTTGAGTCTCGCATTCTTAAGAAACTATGTTCTTCAAGTGGTGTTTCCAACAGGAAAAAACATAAAACTAGATAAAAACGTACGTGTTAACCTTGATCAGTTCGTGCCTAAGTTGTTATGTACATCCATGCATAAAATAGACCTTAAAGATGAGAAATTGTATAGCCCTACAATCTTTTGTAGTGTTGTGTGTTAATTTATATCAAGTTTTAACATTAACGCTTCACTTCGCGTTGATTACCATGAAATAGGACCCAACTCCAAAGAATTTCTAAACAGCGTATAGCTAAGTTTTAATTCTTATACATGAAGCTTGGAGATCCAACCACAATTACGTATCATTTGAATATATGTCTGACCTAATTAGTTAAGATACATGCATGCACATAAATGAACACATATATCAATTAGTTTCATGACCCATAGCATTACAAGCCATACATATAGGTGGGAACATATACGATCACAATCGTACAGCAATTTTTGTGTTCTATTTTTATTACTCCTCTTTCCTTTGGGGGATGAAAACATGCATAAATTAAAGATATAATAAATGTGAAGCATATTTTGCTTTTTTTTTTAGATATGTAATTAAATGTTAGTGGAAACATTCTCATACTTGGCGGCATACCAAAGACATTACGGAACGAGGAGTATACTGTCCTCCAAGAATATAGAGAAATGTTTCAAATTTTCAAAATCAATGGTTGAGATCAGTTCTAGTAATCGCATATTACTTGGTTCATATTTGATCCATTCCTTAATTATATATATGTATATGTGTGTGTTGCGAAGATTACATGGTGTCTTGATAATCTCTTGATAAATGACTAGATTCGGAACAACAATCCTACCCTATTCGATAAACAAACGCAAACTAACAAAAATGAGAACTTGAAGGATTGTTGTTTAAGATTGTTCATCATCCAACTTTAATCAGCTGATAAGATCTTAGTTAATGTTTATCTGATATTGTATTTCATTAGTAGTACTGTATCACCTTCATATGGTTCAATTGCCACTTGTCATTAGTATTCCTCTTTTTTTCCCTAATATTATATATCTAGAAGTGTGTGTGTGTGTATATATATATATATATTTTATCGATTTACCTAGCTTCTGCCATATGTTAGGAACTGCTATAAAAGAATGTGGGGAAATTGCTTCCGAATGCTCAAAAACATCATTTTATCCTTTTAGTATATGCTGGTTTTGAATAGATATAAGAAAACGAAGTTTAGGAATAAAAACTCAACAGCAACATTGTTCTAGTAATATATATGATTCTAGCGTATTACAAAGATTATAGACCTATGCCTCCATTCATCCTTATACTTCAAGTCTAGCAACCAAAAAGAAAACGAAGTTTTATCAGTTGAACACCGAATTTTAGCCTCTTACACAAGATCGCATGCAAAGCGGTATTAGTCGATTAAGATTAGTTTGAAAAACATATGTTAATTTTAAGATACCAAATATAAAATCAGCAGCCATATATTGACTTTAAGCATTATATTATTGTGAGAGATAGAGAGAGAGACCTGGTGTTTGAGAACTCATATAGTTTTCCCGTGCTTGAAAAAATGATAACTCCAACTTGAGCATCACAAAGAATGGCAAGCTCTTTGGCCTTCTTCAACAACCCGCTCCTCCTCTTGGAAAACGTGACTTGCCTGCTAGTAGAGTTATCGATCCTCTGAATCACAATCTTGCCACGCCCCATTTCTTCTACCTAGCTAGGGTTTCTTCTTCAACCAAATAGATCTCAAAACACCTCTATTTAGGTTAAAGCTAGCTACCTGGTTTCAGAATGAAGAATATAGGCAACAAAAGAAAAAGGTTACTTTTGTAGAGCTTAGAAATTTTTGAGGGAGGCTCCAATCAAAGTCAAGGCCTTCTTTATAGCCCAAAAACGAATTGCTTAGTTGGGATTCCAATATTTTCTTTTCGGGAGTGGGGGTACTTAAATTAGGATAGTGGATAGCTCGAGGACCAATTTGTAATATAAAATTTGATCATTGAAAAAGTACAATGCCGCCGTCGCCTTATAGGACAGTGACACGTGGGGAATCCTAAATATTTCTATAAGGGGAAAAACTTCATTCCAATTTAAGCAACTTTCAAACCTTAAACTTAACTGACCAATAAAGCTTTGGCAGACATTTCACTGATTTTCTCTTCATTTTTTACATTTTCACGCCTATCGATGTCATTTCCTACCTTACTCCTAAGCCTTTTTCTCTTCTTTCTTCCATTAATTCTTCTTCCGTGGTAAAAGAATAGTAAATCTTTCTTATGTGTTCAAGAAGTAAGTAATAGGGTTGAGAATATTTCTACTTAAGCTAGACTTGACTTTATTTAAATATGCTTAATTATGTATTATTACCTATCTTAAGTTTTTACAAGCTAGCGTTCAATTAATCTGACATTTTTGTTGAAATCAGCGAGTCTCATGTCTTTCAAAAAGTTTATTTAAGTCTATTCAAGGACAATTTTTTTTGATTATTTATTTCTGACATGATAAATATATATATTAATCCAATTTGATTTTCTTTTTTATATAAAGAGTTCAGATATAAATATAAGTCCATGAACTTCTTTTTATCACTTTTTTGCCTACTGCCTACTATCTACATACAGTATTTTGGAAAAGGGTAAGTCGAGCCTCTTTAATAAGTAAACCAACAATTGTCTGATAGTCTTACATGCATATTTCCACCCCTATTAAGTATGTGAATTGTGTATAGAATAGTTTATCTAAGATAAAATTTCAACTATCTAAGAACACCTTTATCCTAAATAAACTGTATTGCAACCAAATAGGATCGAATATTAAAAAAAAAATGAAACTTGTATTTCAATCAAGTGTACGCGAAGCATGAGTGGCGAATACACTAAAATGAAGTACATGAGTAATATATATAGTTTTAATTAATTAGCTTTAGACGTGGGTGGGAGCTCGCAAACAATGATTATAGTTGTTAAGAAATTAGTGCAAAAAGATGGAATACAATTGGGCAGAGGCACGTGAAGAAGATTTGGCGAACCCATAAGAATCTTTGTTAATAAATAAAAAGGGTCCTTGAATTAAGGAAACCACCAAAATCAATGGGCAGCACTAAAATATAAGCAATCTTAGACAGGTGTCAATCATCAGCAAATGATAGAAGTGGCAAAACCCATAAACAAGAAGAGTCCAACAATGGAAATGTCGACACTTTTCTCAAACTCATCAAAACCTTAGAAATTAAAATTAGTTTGTTGAGGTATATAACAACTCAACTCAGATATGCCTTTTTTGGAGGGGGGTAACTGTCTTCTTTTTCATCATCCTTGCCACATGCTCTTGCTCTACCTTCGTCACACTCCTAGGATTTCCCCTAACATATTCATTAACGGAAGAATTTCGTCATTAACAAAACCCAGATTGCCTAATGTTAATTAAACTGATTTGGTCCCAACTCATTGTTCCTTGCTTATTCAATGTTATCAAGTCTCATATACCACAGCCACTCTTCAATCCTTGTAGTCCAAGTGGATTCTTGTGTGACGCACGCAAAACCACATATGGAAACATCAAAGCACCGTGTCATTGAAGAATTCTTCACATCTGCCTTCTTCATCGTACTTTTTTAGACAAAGATTTCGTTTTTACTCTTTTGAGATGGTAACTCACAACATGGAGTGTGAGATAGTGATACAAATTCTTCCCTTCCAACACCATGTACTCACACACATAAATACGTTTTCAATGAAGTGTAGTTAAAAGTCATGTAAGTTTCTTTTATTACAAATATTTAAGTATTAAAAACTAAAGAAATATGTCCCCCTAATTTGCCCACCCATTTTATAATTATTTAGCCACATATTATTAGGTGTGATAAATTTTTATACGTGGCTAAAAATTAATCAATTCGTTACTTCGAAATAATTAATTGTGTATCTATGAAATAATAACAATGATAATGATGATGATAAAAGTACTTTATTTGGTTTGATCGTAGGGTGATCCATTTTAATAAAATTTTCGTGAATATGAGGTATCACTTTTAAAAAAACTTAACGCAATAAATTGACCATAAATGAAAATAAAAAAAATGTTAGATTAAACCCATGAATATGTAAAACAAACAAAAAGGAGGTGGTAACAGGAAAAAAAACTGTCCTTGCAACATCAACAGTAATTTAAACACTATTGACTTTTCAGAATGAACAGCATAATTAAGCATACTTTAAAATATAATTATATAATGTAAAAATTAGAGTTAGAATTATGTACTCATGTATGCTTGCAACCACACAAGAGAGGTAAAATACACTTGTTAAGCTTATAACATGAGTCATCAGCGAAATTTGAAATAGGAATATTAAACTACAAGATAACACATCACTAGGACATCCCAGGTGCAACTGCAATAGCGAATCAAGTCAAGTGCTGCGATATGTCACTAGAAATAGAAATATTTAGACAAAAGGCAGAATTTTATAAATCCTCGAAGACAAGTAAGATGCAGTACTGTTTTCTTTCTTTCTTTGTTCTTTTAATATAACTTACAGCATTGTTGTATGACCCAAAATTGATTCCTACTTGAGTGTTATTATCAAATATATAGGTATGGATTAGGGCTTATGAAGAAAAAAATGTTCACCAATTATATTACATTGTTGGAATCAAGTAGAAACTGGATTCTATACATGAATATTCGTGTGTACAAATAAATGCATAACTATAAAGGTGTATTTTTGGTAGTCTTAATTCATTGTAATTTTTATTTTCAGTTATATTGCCAATTTAATTAGCAATCATGACCGTAATTTTAATTTTAGTCAGAACTTTCAGCTGTAAAGCGAAGCATGCATGTCGAATCAATGTCTCATGATTATTGTTGCACCGGCTCCGGCAGGTACATAATTTTATTACCAGGTTCTCTATCACTCTAGCTTTTAATTGATCAATTAATACTGCCTACTTTATTCACAATCCTTCATTTCAGCCTTCACTCCACAGTACTCATGTCGTAATTACAAAACCAAACATTACATTCTTTACAACAAATCTCATTCAAATATTCACACTATGTTTCAAACTAACATGAAAAGGTCACTTAATTAGTATATCATTAACAAGTGTTTTAACTTGTTTTTTTAGTTGAAAAAAAAAAGAAACAAGTCTTTATACACATTTGGGAAAATGTGAGTGGCTTGTAAACACTAATAATGTTGTAAAAGTAGTAATAGTTGGAGAAGTTGCGGAGGATGCATAGCCCTTAGATTTTTAGTTCTCATTTCTTAATTTATAGCAATTGAAGTTATATATAATATAGTTGAAATTTTAAGTTGAATATTACATGAATCAAATGTTACATTCATTGTAATAGTATTTCTTCATCAAGTTGATGACTATTGGGCTGGTCTGCAAGTATAGTCCAATCAATCCATCCATCTATATGTTTAAAGTTGTGGGCCTCATTTATAGTTGTGTTGCAATTTTTAAAATATTTATTTATTGGAAATTTTCACTTGCATGTGTTAAAAACACAAACCCATGAAATCCACTGTGTTAACTAAAGTAAATGTGACAATTATATAGAGAGACGTCGGCAAACATTAATTCATCACCTTCAATTACAATATACTCATTACACCAGGATTAACAGAAAACGTATTCTGAAATAAAATAACCGGAAGTTGCAGCGTAAGCCCCAATACCCTCAAAGCCTACCTTCACATTCATCTCGTCTATACAAAAACATTTGCTTCTTCACCTTACATAATTGTTGCCTCGTTGCAATAAATGAAGTATGTTGAGTATTGCAAACCCAATGTCTCACATCGGAGAGAGAATGAAGAATTTCCTGTGTAAAAGAGTCCACCTAACTCCATTAGTATGAGGTCTTTTGGGAGATGCCCAAAAACAAATCCGTGCGGGCTTGTGCTCGGTCCAAAAGAGACAATATCATACTAATATCGGAGTTCTAGTCCCAACAAAATATAATATGTTGTGTTGTTTCACTCTTGGGAAAATGGGAATATATATAAGATTAAAAAGTGATGCAATTGAGAAAAGTAGTCTTGAATGTACATTGCCTTTCATGATATGGGAAAAAGATCTTCATTTCAGTCAACCGAAATAAATTAATCGAACCATGTACAATTGCCTTGTTAAAGTTTGACTTATTTGCTATTGACTCGAGTTTTTACTTGCGAATACTTTAAAGCTAATATCACACACATATATAATAATTATTACTATACAAGCTAAATAATTCGACATAAAAAGAATTGAATATTAAATTTGTGAAATTTTAAAATTTACTACAGAAAAATTTGTGTGAAAAATTGTAAAATTAAAGAATTGCTAGGTTAAATTTGCAAAAAAAAATAATAAAAGAAATAAAATTTGCATACTTTTGAATTTACTTATAAATTGTAAAAAGAAAGTTAAAATATTACATTAAAATTTAAAACTTTTAAAAATTTATGAGAGACTGCCGAAAAAAAATGAGCAAAAGATTATTATATTTTCTGCTTAATTTTTATATCTAAATCGTGCACATTAGAAGGTGAGGGTAAAAGAGGACGATCAAATCTGAGGGTAGATGAGGAAACTCCAGTTCATTTTTTGGGCAATACATTCGGTTTCATATTTGGCGCATTTTGTGGCCATGCTATCGCTCTTTATCCACAACCATAGGCCATAAATCCACACTGTAGGAAAGTTTCAGCGAAGCATTTCGTCGAACAGTTGCGTGTCATCTCCAATGGCGACATCGTTCTCGCCTGTTTGTCACTTACGCTCCGTCTCCTATGCGTCTATTGCTCCGAAAACTGGCCTCTCTTCCCCAGGTCACCTATAGACTCCAGTTTTCGCTCCTACTTTAGTTTTTATTTTCCTGTAAATTGGTGGTTAAGAGTGAATTTGCTGCAGATTTTGGAAATGTGAGTGCGTCGGCGAATTACGTCAAGCTTCAGGTGGCTGGGCGAGGGGTTTCTGCGACACCGTTTTTTATTAAGCACGCGGTGAAGAAGAGGTGAGTTGAGTTTGCTAATATCCGACAATCGATTTGTTTCATGGCATATGTTAATTAGATGAATTTGCTCGAATATCAGAATGGGAGCTTTGAGGCGCGCAACTATTCAGGTACGACCATTCTTGATTGGACATAATTCATGGGACGTTCAAATTAATAGCTGAAATCGTAAATCATTTTTATAAACTAAAACCGATAATTATTAACTTATGGAAATTGTTATATATTTTAAGAGCATGCTGTCACAGTTAGCATACATAAATCTATAATTTGCTAAAATGAATTCAGAAAAAAAATATCATATTGTTGTTTTATGCTAAAGTGACACCAATAAAATACTTGTTTGAAATATGTCTAAAGAAATAATTCACACACTTATTTCTCGTAGGAGATGATAAAACTGTCGATAAGTTGCAGAATTCGATAATCGACCACGTTATCTTTTTACCACGCATGAGCAAAAAATTTCAATTATTTAATTTTATTCAAATCCCAAATTCTTGTTTGCCAGGCGAAGATTAACGTACTAACGAGATTGGAAAAGCAAATACATAACCAAATGAAATAAACGATCATTCTTGTTCTCACAAAATCAATCATGACTCGTTTTCTTCTCATCTCTCCTCTCTCACGCGCCTCTTCCGCCCTTTCCATTCCCTCCAATATTTGTCTATCTTTTCTTGCTTTTCTCATCAAGGACTCCTAAAAGAGCAGTTTCATCTCTCTTTCCTTCATTCATCGTCAAGGCAGAGAAGAAGAATGTGCTCATCGTAAACACCAACAGCGGCGGTCATGCAGTCATTGGCTTCTACTTTGCCAAGGAACTTCTGGCCTCCGGACACAGTGTTGCAATCTTGACAGTTGGCGAGGAGGGCTCCGACAAGATGAAGAAGCCGCCTTTCAACAGATTTTCAGTTAAGATTCCAATCGACATTCATAAGTTTATTCAGGAGAAAAAAGACTTTATTTTAGCTAATAATAGTACATGGGGTATGCAGGAAATTGTGAGTGGTGGTGGGAAGACAGTGTGGGGGGAGCCCTCGGATATTGGAAAAGTCCTAGAAGGTGCTTCATTTGATGTGGTTTTGGACAACAATGGCAAAGATTTGGATGCAGTGAGGTTTGCAGCTCCTGAATAGAGTTCTATTTATTTGGATATCATTGAAATGAACTGTATTATCATTCTTGATCTGTAATCAAGAAAAATTCTCTGAGATTGATGGTATATACCTGTTGATAGGCCCGTAGCAGATTGGGCCAAGAGCATTGGAGTGAAGCAATTTCTATTCATCAGCAGTGCAGGGATTTACAAGCCAACAGATGAACCTCCTCATGTTGAAGGGGTACATAGACACACACACACACTTTCTTGTCTCTCTCATACTCGCATTACACCTTAAATAGGAGCGAGAATTGAGAATTTGTCTGTGTAGGATACTGTGAAAGCTGATGCCGGTCATGTTGGAGTTGAGAAATACATCTCAGAAATCTTTGATAATTGGGCATCATTCCGTCCACAATACATGATTGGCTCTGGAAACAACAAGGATTGTGAGGAATGGTTTTTTGACCGTAAGTGACTGGAGGGAAATATGAAATGAACAATTAATTTGTTGCTTCATAATTTTCACATGTTTGTCAATTGTTGACAGGCATAGTCAGAGGCAGACCTGTCCTGATCCCTGGATCTGGGATGCAGCTAACCAACATAGCTCATGTGAGAGACTTATCATCCATGCTTAATGCAGCTGTTGCAAAGCCAGATGCTGCCAAGGCTAAGATCTTCAACTGTGTCAGTGACCGTGCCGTTACACTGGATGGAATGGCAAAGTTATGCGCCCAAGCTGCCGGACTACCTGTAGAGATTCTGCATTATGATCCCAAAGCAGTGGGGGTCGATGCAAAGAAAGCATTTCCTTTCCGCAACATGGTATGCTCAACTTCTCTAGCTAGCATAGTATGGTTTGAAAACGAGTAAAAAATTGATGGTAATGGTAATGGCAATGGCAGCATTTTTATGCGGAGCCACGAGCTGCAAAGGAGATTCTTGGATGGAGCGGGACATCAAACCTTCCAGAGGATTTGAAGGAGCGGTACGCAGAGTATGTGAAGATTGGGAGAGACAAGAAAGAAATTAAATTTGAGTTGGATGACAAGATTCTAGCAGCCCTGAAAGTACCCGTCGCAGTATGATTACTCATATTTTATAACATGCAACTCTGCAATGTTGTCATTTTGGGAATAAACGGTAATTGGAATGCTCCAATATTTAGTTACTTTTCTGGCAATATAATTCGTTTATGTTCTGATGGAACCGCTTGTCGTTCACTCTGATATTAATCAACTCAAATACCTTTACTTGCATTGCAATGCCCCTGCTTTTCTTTGTTTCTGTCTTGCTACTCAGTACCATTCTAGTTCATGCACTAAAAATTTATATGCTTTTATCTTGAGAGATACGTTATTCTAAGCCATTTACGTTTATGTAAATTGTGTGTTGAGATGCTCGGAAGAAACTCATTTCCGGTTTATTTTAGGGTAAACTATGGAAATTATCTCTAAGTATTAACTTTTCTGGGGCATATCTCATTCTATCTCCGTCAATTAAAAATATCCCAAACTATGTTTTCGTTAGACTTATCTATCTCATTGCCCTAACCCGGTGATTATCACGCCTAGTCAGACGTTAAGTGCCATGCAATCGTTTGATGTAGCATTTACCTTTTTTTTTATTATTTATTCTTCAATTTTAAAACGACGTCCTTTTGTGACAAAGTGACGAAAATTCAGAAAAGTGACGGGATATTATGGATGAGTAATATTGAGTATTTGGCATTCTTTTATGGATGAGTAATATTGAGTATTTGGCATTCTTTGCCAAAATCCCTAGATAACTAGGAACCCTTCCCTCCACCCGACCCAATCGTAGAATCCCAAAATCCCCAATCTGTGAATCCCAATTGAACAACCCTAGCCCCAAATTCTAGTATATGATGTTAACAATTGCACTCTACTTGTTAGCATACGGCGTGCCTGGTTGCTCGTGGCCGCCAATTCTCTCAAATCTTTGGCGTGATTCTCCTTATTCCACTAGCGCCACGTCTAGCGATTCCAAGACATGTATATAATCTACTTAGCGTACTTTAGGTCTTGTTTAACCCAATCTATTTGTTAAAGGAACTGGGCTTAATAGTGACATATCCTATCCACACCCCTACTTGTCTCCCACTTACCGAACATTAAATTGAATATCCCAAGAAAAGACTGTAATTAGTTTATTGTTTATACAATTTAATAGCATTTATGAAGGATCTACAAGGGCTTTTCAAAGTCAATGTTTCTACAAAGACGAAATCAGGCAATTAATCTCATAAAAAGTTCATTTCTGGGGTAAGTTTTACGTTGGGTGGTTGTAATCATAATGTTTTTCAGTTTGGACATTCATGGTGACTAATTCATGTCACTACGCTAATCGTATAGTATAGGTTTAACTATATTTAACCATTCAATTAAAATGAGATTTTATGTGTTTTTTATTGATGAAGATGCGACAGTTTGATAAAAGGTGGTACATATATAAACTTATTATATAGGTATTGGTTATAATAGAGAAAGATTAGATGAATAGAATTAAATTAAAAATGATATCACATATGATATTCCACATCTTTAGTTGATTGCGGCGAGCATTATGGATTGAGAGATTTTTTCTTATACAGGGGTTAGCAACCGAGATTGGTAATAACGTAACGTCCGGCCTGCCTAAACTGTCAGTCATAAAATTTCATGGATAAATCGATTAGTAGGTAGCGAAGAGGAGCTTCGAATATTAATTAAAAAAATGAAACATAAGAGAGGGAAAAAAATACCAAATTGACCGATATTTAAAAGATGTGGACACAAAAATCCGTAAAAGAGAGAGTGGAAATATATAACCTCTTCGGATATAGGGTATTGGAACTTTGCTGAGGTGGCACATTTTATAAAAGGGTTCGAATACCCTTTCCTCACACCCTTTATTTCAATTAATTTTTTATATAGATTTCGAATAGCAAAGATTCAAATTCTTTTTTTTAATTAT
>AYJT01085990.1:0-15203 GCA_001278415.1 Ocimum tenuiflorum | reverse complement strand
TTAGATGATATGTTGATTATGTTATTTGACAAAATGCATGATTAATGAAGGATAAAATATCTAACTGCTTAATATCATTCATTTTTACTCGCATTCTGACCAGATACGGGCTTAAGTGTTTGTGTGCATGATAAACTTGATCAAGTTATTATGTTAGTTGGTGATTATCCATTAAGGAAGATTAAATTAGTCTGTTGAAGCTAAATTGAACGATTATGTTCCAATTGCAATTAAAGAATCATAAATCCTATTTTGATCCATCGAGTTTTTCTTCTCTTGTGTGCTTCATAACTCTTTAGTTTTAATCTTTGTTTATCCAAAAACCAGCTTCAATTTTTTATTCTGCTAAATAATAGTGTGAAAATGACGCTAGTACTTTCTTGTAGTTCCATTATTTGATCCTCGTGGATACGATACTCTTGCTCGCTTTTATATTACGAACGACTCGTATACTTGAGGTCGGTAAATTAGTGAACAACAGTCACATTATTATTATTAGAATTAATTAAATATTTAATAGGGATAAAATAGAAAACAAAGAATTTGAAAGAAATATACACACTTTTATAATAAATATAAATTAAGAATACCACTAACCTATTATACTTATGGTTTAAAACAGAGAAATTCAACTAAATTTCTCTGCCGGATTGTAAGATTTGATGTCCACTCTCATCCCCGCCTCGAATAGTTTCCCTAAGAATTTTTGGGTTAATTACAGATTTTAACAAGATCTTTTACTAATTTTGCAATTATATCACATATTTGATTTCATTTTTTTATGTTTCCACTAAAAATCCTAAATTAGAATAACTATTATCATTATTATTAGTACTACAAATCATCAAATCCAGGAAATTTTCTATATTCAACTTTCTAAGGAAAAAATCACGATTCGTGTAAAAACCTGAATAACATCTAGCCGGCAATATTTATTTATTAACCAATATTGCAATCATATCATACCACCCACTCACCAAATTAGAAACGTTTATACTTGACAAGAAATTCTATTTCATCCACATATAGATCAGTATACGAAACACATTCCTGCGTAAATTCATAATCGAAATCATCAGCATTACCAAAACAAAATGGAGTAATTAAAACCTGCAACTGACCATTCAGACGTTCAAGGTTCGATCGGACAGAGCAAGAGTTTATTTAATTTGCTGAATTATCTTATGACTAGCTGCATGCCTACTTATGCATATATTCTGTAGTCGACACATTTAATTCTGGTTTTCACGCCATAATCATATCCTAAAGGCCTATGCAGTCGTTATCTGCAATGAGACAGACAGAAAAAATAATACATGTTAAAATAGTTATAAATTTCACGAATCAATATTAAAATGCATGGATGGAGTCCATATTGAGTAAATTGTGTTTTTGGTCCGTTAGGACACAATTTTGTTTTATTTTAGTCCCAAAATTTTACTTTTAGTCTCATACTTGCATATTTAGTTTTACTAACAAATTTTTCGTCAAAATATTTTTGAAATTTGTCTAAAAACTGTTTTGGCATTTATAATTCCAATTGTTTATATCATCAAGAACAATATTAGCCAAATATAAGATAAAATGAGAAAATGAGCATATGATTCACATTAACAATTAATCAATATTGGGACTGAAATTGCAAATTTTTTTTTTATTTGGGACTGAAAATAAATCTTTAGGAGAAAATGAAATGGGATTGTGTCAAAATGCCATTCACTCATATGGTTGATATTCTTACACAAGTTGAAGTGGAGTTTGATCCTGATCCGCAGAGTAGTGATGAGGTTGGAGCA
This sequence comes from Ocimum tenuiflorum, assembly GCA_001278415.1. Lineage (NCBI taxonomy): Eukaryota > Viridiplantae > Streptophyta > Magnoliopsida > Lamiales > Lamiaceae > Ocimum > Ocimum tenuiflorum. Next base: position 13,407 of record AYJT01085990.1, on the reverse strand, counting down.
GGTTGAGTGGGAGGAAATTTCTTACATCATCATCATCATAGCTGCTGCTACACTGCTGCTGCTGGTAATCCCATCCTGATGCTGCACTTGGATTATTCATCATCTTCATCTCTTCTTCTGCTCTCGAGCTCTCCCCTATCTGCACCTTCATTCATTCATCCCATCCCCCCCACATATCACTATATATATATGTATATATATCCAACTCCAACATTAAGTTATTCATTTCTTTCACCAAAACTACGTATATACCTTAGCTCGTAGATACATGTTTGCATTCTGCAGCTCTACCTCCTGCATCACCATTCAACATCACATCCCTCTTTAATTTAATTTCATCAAACTTCCACACACACACACACATGAGGAAAAAAGAGTGAGTACTGACCCTCTTCTGCATGAGGCCTATTTCAGCAAATAACAGCTCATTCTACATCAGTTTACAAGATAATATTTTGTGAGACTCAAATCACCCACCATTCAGAAGCAAACATTATAAGATGGAAGATAAAGTTTAACTTTTTCTATTTTCTCTCTCACCTGCTTGCCCCGAATTTTGGAGATGGCTTTCTCCACTTTGCTTTCCATATTCCTGAGCTCTTTCACTTGCATATCGCTCAAACCCTCTCCAAGAAGTTGTCTGCAGATCATCCATCAGAAGTGCGTGTGCTTTGTGTGTCTGTAAAAATTATTCAAATTTTAAATCTGTGGAATTTAATTGCAACCTGTTTGATTTTTGAATTTCTCTTATTTGTCTGCGGAGCTTGGTTGCCTCTTGCTGGTAGAACTGATCCGCGAATCAACAACAAATCTCATTTATTAAGAATCATAACAGCAAATGCACAAAAACTAATTAAATATCAAAATAAATATATAGATAAGGCTTAGTAATTAAAACAAAATTTGAAGTCAAAGAGCATAACAATATATTTGCATAAATTAGGCAAATAAAGTTGAAACTAACTCAGTTTACAGCCAATATATTTTGAGTTTTTCTGCTGGAACCAAGATCATAATTAATCATGTATTTAATTATTTGTGTAACTTCAAAGGGTTAGTGAGAATTAAAGAGAACTTGCTTGAGTGTTAGCTTCAGATGTTGACATAGTGTTGCAGGAGTCTGCAATTGTTTTCTTGTACCTTTCAATAGTTGCCCTAACACTGCAGAAATAAAAAACAATTGATTAGATAAAAATGAAATATTACTCTATTTTATAGATTTATCCTCAACGTTATGGGAGTGATGGATTTAATCTTCGCTTCTTGCAAGAAATTTACATTAATTATGTAGTCGTATTTCATTTCTTATTTTTTTCGTTTGTTTTAATAAAAGAGCCCCATTGCTATCACCTGAATTAATTGCCACTACACATTTTCTTTTATAAATTGACTTCAACATTTAAATTTGATTTTTAAGTAGTGAGGCAACAATTATAAATTAAAGGCTGTATTAGCAGATCGAAGGAACAACCTTATCTTATGGAATTAAAATTGGCAAATTAACAAATTACATATGAACTTTAGGCATATGCAAATTCATTATCCTCAACTCGAGTTATATAATATTATCAAGACACCGATATTTAATGTGTCCGTCCAGTACGTATTTTCTGCATAGATATTTATGCATCTTGTAGTAATATCAAAATACTGAATAATTAGTAATTGCATATAATGATGCAAAAACTACATGATTAACCACGTAAAATTCCAAGTTTAACTTTCTGAACAGTACACCGGATCAGATGATATACTCTTCGATTACTTGAAATAGTTTTGAGGGAATATATATTTTACACCCACGAACAACGTAATAAGCATATAAAATAGTATTGTTTACAATCTAAAAGGCCACCCGTTTATTCATATGTTTTATTTTCAAAGTCAACAAATGGGTTCATATTTAAATCCCCATATTTAAAAGTTAAAACAAAAATATTATTATTTTATAGATCAACGCATAAATGTACGATCAGCTTCTGAGTAGCCCTACAGTATCATATCTGTAACCTTAATTTTCTCGACACACGATTGGCTGCCCTCTAGGACGGTGAGAAGATCCCACAAATATGATTGGCTACAGAATATATGCATTCAGATATCGCCACGTGTCAGCGCTCCAAGATTAATACTCAGCAGTTTAAGGATATAAAGTCGTTTATCCAGTGTGTATTATCCTGTTACCCTGAGATTTTTTTAGGCTATCTATTCCTGTCTTCTGCAGAAACCTTAATGTTACAAGTATCATTAATTTGTATGTGATTGTATCCAATTACACAATTTTTGGAGTGGAGCTCTCCTGTAGTCCTGTTGAGTGTATCAGTGAAGTTTGTAGGTTCACAGAGCTGCCATTTTTGCAAGATTTTTATTTTCAGTGTCATTTATTGGATAACATGAGATTTAGAGTAGGTCTTCTATTATTAAACGGACATCCTTCCAATCAAACCCGAGAGCTTATATAATTCATAAATATGCTAAATAAACCCTAATTACTGTTTAATAATTTCTGATTGTGCTTCATAACCCTAATAAATAAAAGTTTTTGCTCAGATTTAATCTCTCTCTCAATCTCCCTAAAGATTCGCTAGGTGGCCTGGGGGAGTGAGGTTTCCCTAATTGATCACATAGTTCTTTTTTGACCTTCGAAAATTCAGTTGTTTTTTTGGGGGGAGAGAGAAGAAAATCGTGTGCAAAATAGAAAGGGCAAACAGTTCAGCTTTAGTGATAAAAGGGGGGATGGAAGAGAAGTTAATGAAAGAGAATCATGGCACGCCATCTTTTTAGCATTGTGTTAGAAACGTTGGTATGTCCGAGTCTGACACATCTATGATTCCCTGGTTAAGGATCATGGGTTTAGTCCTTCAAACCCTAATCCATGCCCTAACATTACATCACTAGCTGCACTGCACTCTAAATGCTGTCAGACTTAAACCAACTCTAAATGCTGTCAGACTCATTTGTTCAAACTGCTTTGGATTTGGGACCAACTCTAAATTAAATTTTATGCCCTTTCTCAACCTATCACTAACTTTAGGTTTAGTATTTTCTTTCGTTTCAGCTCTGAGGAGAGTTCTTTGGGCTAGCTGGCATATGCGTGTTCAGAGAGAAGATGGACCTGATTTATTAATTTTCGAGATTTCACAGAATTTTTTGTAAATAAAAGCACTTTCTATTTCAACCTATTACAGTAGATCTAGGAGTCATACGAACAAATCAAATAGTTGAAGTAAGGAGGGACAAAAAAGAAATCACAGTAAAAGAAAAACAAGAAGCAAGAGTACAAGTAATTCTAAACTGGAAAGAAACAACCAAAATAGCTCAATCCGCACAGCATCATACCGCAAAATAAACCAATATTACAACACACACACACACAGAATAAGAAAAGAAAAAAAAATCTAAATCTAATAATATCTTCAGACAAAGCAATATAGATAGTGGGATTTACACAAACACAAACAAACCTGTTGTTAGCGTACTCATAGAGCCTGCCTCTGCCGGAAAACACAACAAGGGCAACTTCGGCATCGCACAAGACTGATAACTCGTAGGCCTTCTTGAGCAGCCCATTTCTGCGTTTGCAGAAGGTCACCTGCCGATTCGTCGTGTTCTCAATTCTCTTGATCTGGATTTTGCCTCTCCCGTTTTTCCTCAGTTCCGATTCTTCATTACCAAACCCCATCCAGCTAAATCACAATGAAACTCGATCAAGATTAGCAGCATCCTAAATAGGCCAACCAACAATTTTTTTCCCTCAATTATTGCTGTAATTTTGTTATATTTAATTTCTAACCTGGCAAGGAACAAGGGTAGAAGGGCCAGCAGCTCCAAACTCACAACTGCTGTAAACTGTGGTTGTGAATTGCTGAAAATGGAATGGAGCTGTTTCAGGAGGCTTGTATTTATAGCTGGGAAATACTAGTTTTCTATCTTGTACGTTTCCATAATGTATGTGTGCGATTGGTATTTTTATTTTTATTTTTATTTTTCCGACTACTACATGTCACGTGTATAAATGTAATTATTTTATGAATATATTGTTCAGGAAAAATTCACATAAATCAAATGGACAATACTAGAGTTGTTTTCATATGCTAAGGCTGACACAAACCCCTTGATGTTTACAGTGGATTAGAAGCGAATGACGTAAGATCGAAATAGCAAGTACATAGAGTTTACTATAAAGTTGTTATGTTTATGCTAGTTATAATGCTTTTAAATAAATACATGCCTTTCGCGTGTTATAACTTTTCATATCTAATTTGGTATGATGTATCTGATCACCAAATTAAAAAAAAAAAATGAGCCCGTGAGACTCCAACGAAAACTGGTCGACTATTGTCCGATTAATCTCAAAATTTTTGTTGTACTTATATAAATCAAATAGTATTTTACTGCTAAAATTACAACTTAAAATGCCAAATACTTTTACGCAGTATTTATGTACATTATTTTACGTATCGTAAGCATGCATGGTGTGCAATAAAGACGGTTTTTCACCATTATTTAATAATTCGTTCAACAATGTATTAAATATATTATGTGTCATAAATTCAATCTTATAAAACATAATATAATTAATTTGAATCAAGATGTTCTTACCGTAGTCGGGCGTAGAGATGTGTTAAAAAGATGATGTTTATGGAGAGAGAAAGAAAGTCTATAAAAGCCACCAGTCTATTTGGGGATGGAAAAAGTTGGAGAAACGATAGAAGTTGGTTTTGGAAAGTGACCGACTACTAATGGGGTTAAACGACACCGTACCATGCTCAAGTTGCAACTCAGCATTTATGGAACAAGTTACCATCTTCAGAATTTAATATAGGGCATTCAAATAAATTCAACCCTAGCTCTTTCATACATATAATATACACGCATGACCCGCACATGTATATATGTATACAACTTTAATCATAATGGCATGCACAATTTCATTTGTCAATCAATGACATGGCAATATATAATATAGTGAAAATTCACGTTAGCACTAACTCCGAACCTTAATGCATAAATCAAGATCCTTGAATTTGTAGTCCAAGTGAGACATGATATTATACTAATTAATCTCATATCATCAATGTACATATCGCAACTCTAATAATTTCATAAGAAATTATATGTCATCACATGATGGGAAATTCTATCTATATAATTGGTCATTCATGAATAAATTACTCAGTATTTGTGTAGAAAGAAAAATACACCGTCTAGACCAATAAAAAGATTGATGTTATTCAGGTATGGGAAAGTACGTATGTAATAATCTGTATATAATCAATATATAGTAAAGCGTGCAAAGGCCACGCCAGATAATGTCTGGAATTGTAATTCTCGATCATGAATTTTGATCTTCATTAATACTTTATAAATCAAATATGTCTTATAGGACTTGTTTAGTCGAACATACAGTTACCTACAAATGCAGCGTCCTAACTTCAAGCACATATAATTTTAATAGTCCCTTAATGGGCCATAACCATAAGTATTGAAAGTGGTAAATTTTATGTACCCTAATTAATGAAGGGTGGCAAAAATAGTTTTGAGACTTTTATTTTTTTTTTTAGTGAGTTCAATCTCAATTCACTAGTTTTGTCAGTATCCTATAAATTTCCATTTGGAGAGATGAGTAATATTTTGTATCTGCACCACATCCCACCAATTATTCTACTATGTTATGATTTTCAATAAAACTTCTTCACAAAATTTTCGTAAAGTAAATTCAGAAAATGATAAAAATCTTTATAACTTGAGGAAAATTCAAAATTGATAAATTTCAAGGCCTTAAATTTGTGGTTTTGGAAAATCTCAATACTTCTTGTGATAAATAAACATATAAAAGAGATACACGTTCTGTTTCCTGTTTCTTGTGATATAGCATCAAAAGCCTGATAAACAAGCTGTCATCATGAAGGATTTCACCACTTAATCAAGCATGAAAATAGGCAAATCATAAACAGTTTCCTAATCTATCCTGATATATTAACCAGGCGAGCATTAGTTAGTCACAGTTACAACATTGTCTATTAGCATTTTTTTAGCGCATTTCTGAACATATTTAAACAGTGGAAACAAATCAAATAATAGAAGCAGCTTATCCGCCTTGAACACAGAGACCATAGCTCCATGGTCTTGATCTTGTATGATCCTCAACAATCATCTCCTTGAACGGTTTCCAGACAAAGTTCGTTGTACTGCATCTCCTAGTTGAGCTTCAAAGAGAGCTCAAACAGCTACTTGCACAATTTGATCACAACATTTGAATAAGCCTCAGCAAAATCACAGCTCGAATGCAGGATCTCTGGCTACAAGATGAAGATGCATTTAGATAAAAGGATATCACTAGATTGGCCATAATGAAATCACATACCCTCAAGAGTTATACATCTGGCTGAGTTTTTAGGTCATGAAAATCTGAATCTTATGTTTGCAGCAGAAAAGGAGATGTCCTGATCTTTCAGCTGGCGAGCCTTCGAAATATGCTTCGATCCAGCTGTCAGCTTAACGGGACATGTTCTGGCAGTCTCAGTGTAGGAATCCACAAATGGCAAGATTTTTTGTGTGTGTCCTTCCTTATTAGTCTCATCATATTCAACAGACATCACAAATCTTGAATTTTTAGTGGCTGAACATCCGAACGCATCTTCCATATTTCTAACAGCCCATTGAAGACCTTCATGAAATCCTAAGGTTGGCCTCTTTAAGGGCTTAAAATGTTGCCCTTTAGATTTCTTGCAAATATTAAGATCTCTGATGCCAATCCTTGACTTGATATGTTCTTTGATTTTGTTCTGATTTCCATATTTTCTTTGCATGGGAGAAACTGGTAAGACCCCAGGATAGTAAGGCAAGGGAGTTGAGAGAGCCGGAGCAATAGACTGCGAGGCAGAGCCAGATGGTAAAGGACAGAACATACAAAAACCTTCAGATTGAAAAGTCACTGAAGAATTACTTTCATGGCTGGTTACATGCTTTGGATGAGGATGATTGCTGCCCAGTGTGCAAGATTGGCTATTACTCAACAGTGTTGCCTTTTCTGAGATATCAAAACAAAATGGTTGATGGACTTGAGAAGATCTTCGAGCCCAAGAAGAATTGGCATGCACATCGAGATCTGGATGCATGAAAGGGCATTTGATGGCTGAAATTGGAGAGTGATGCAGATTTTTCTTGTTTTTCAGTTGAATGGAGCCGGGGCTCGTATTGGTACATAATTCGTGATGAGTAGGTGATGCTTTAGGGAGCTCAGTTGTGAAAGGCTCTGAGAACAATGACTTGCTGTTTTTGTAAACTTCAGAATAAGTGCATAGAGAAGAGCTAGGATAATATTCCTGAGCATAATGAACCGTCCTAGTCAGAAACACACTCCTGTATGTAGAACTAGTTTGGCAATCAAAGTGAGGGAGATCATGAAAATGAAGCTCGTCTACGATCTGCTTATCCTTCCACATGCCTCTCCCACCCACTTCAAATTCTTTACCCATCAAACGCATTGTTGACTGATATTTCTCATTTTCAGGACCCTTCTGGACCTGATTATGGCCTCTGCATATGGTTCTGTGATAGTTAATTTCAGGAAGATCGAGGTCTAGATTTTCCTTTTCGCTTTGAGAATCGGTGATGCCCAGTCTTGAAGGAATAACAGTCATAGCACTCTCTTTGATATTTCTGTCCACAGGGAACAGATTCAACTGTTTTCTTGAGGATGTTCTGCTATCCAAGTTTCTGCACTCTGAATGATGACCCAAGGAATTTGAGACTGCAATATCTGGCGGAGATAAACCAACACAATGAGCAGAATTCACATTTGAATGCATCATCTGGTTAACCTCCCTCTTGGCACTTGAATTTGACGCAATCAGCTCGCCTTGTGAATTGAGAGGCAAGCCCACAAACTCCTCATTTATGCCATCTGAGCTCCTCCCTTGAACATCTCCAGTCTGGCCACCTTCTGGTAGGGAACAGAAAGTCTGCAGCAGTTCATTGGGAGAAAGATGTGGAAATGTTTGAAAATGGATGGAGTGAGCACAATTTATGGCTGTGTTTTCCAAAGAAGCTTGAGTTTGTTTGTATGTTCTTTTCATATTTGACAAGTGAGACATTGAAGCGTCGTTATGTGTTCCCAGATAGTCCTTGAAACACAGAGGAGTCCCATTTCGTGAAGCCTCTTTAAGGTCATGATCAGACGAATGCTGATCAACACCATACAATGCACTTCTCTCCGAACTTCCTGACCTCACAGAATGTTCTCCTTCATAATTCTGCTTTCCTGAGGTAGTTGAATCGACACCAAATGCAGTCAACTGCTCCTTACTCGCAGGTTCAGCATCTACTACTCTAGTAGAAGCATCCGGCCTTCCACTGGTTTCCGTGCTAGTTGAATCTTTCCCTACACCAGAGCTGCAATCATTTTGCAACTCCAAACATTCTGCATATTCAGATGGTTTTCTACTCAGTCCAAGGATTTCATCTCTCTCCCAGAAAGTGACATGTTTGTTTGCCTTCTTGACGCTAAAGGCATTCAACTGGATCGTCTTCTGCACGAGGCATTTCTTTGACTGCTTTAGGGAAAATTCTTCACTCTCATTCCTCAAAATACCGCGTGTTGGAACCTTTGGACGTTTATTTTCTTCAATCAACTTAAAAGTTTGACAAGCCATCAGCTTCTTATACGGACCCACATCTTGCAGTCTTGGTTTCGTCCTGGGGTTCGATACACAATCATGAATGTCACTGTCCAATTCCTTACTGCAGGATGAACTCCAGTTTCGAGTAGCTTTTTCTTGAGCATGCAGTTTGTGTTCAAAACAGTTCACCTGAAACAACTAACAAATATGAGAAAGAAAGGGATGCAATTTGCAGAGTTAATTTGCTTACAAATTTCTGAAAGAAAATATTTTTTGAGCACAACATGATGAAGAACCCGACTAATCTACACTGGAAATAAACAACGGTTTTGTGAATCTCTCAGGAAAAGATCCTATCATATATTGTGATAAATTCATAAATCTTATGTCTCGCAGGCCGCCTACAGTGGAGGAAACTTAAATGGAGATATTGTGCTTCTATAAAATGAAAATATTAAACCAGAAAAGTATACCAATTATCACAATTAGAGTTGTCACCATGTAACGGAAACATCTTTAACTATGTCAGCAACACCTAGTCACCCACAATATTGAATTAGAGAACCATTCTTATAATATATAATGAAGTTATTTTGAGGCCTTTATTAGTACATATATTTGTCTTCAGGCCTGTTATATAATGTCGTGATTCAGTCTTTTCATAGTCATTAAACCAACACAGATATTCTACAATATTGATCAAACCATGTGAACCCACTGAAACTTTAGCCTTTGCATATACACTTCTTTTCTGTCTAACCACAAAAGTGGTATTAATTAGTACACTATGACTATAAAATATGAACACAACATAGTGAGTGATCTATTAGATAGTTTCTCTATTTAGGCCTATTATTTTATGTGTCAACTTGATCACAAAGGCTATAACTTTAACTTGTTTATTATCAAAACCTCATTAAACACGGCCCACAAAAAGATATATGTGCACATACTAGGCACTCATCTACCACTATCTTCCTCATATAATTTCATTCTTCTTGATTACCACAACATAATAAAATACTCGTGTCATAGAATCTCATGTTGTCAGAGAAGCGCCAACTGTTTTCATCAGTTCAACATGTGGCGTTTGATTTCTACACTGCCACTTTCTTTGAGCTAGTGCTGAGGAAATTAATGTTATAACATGATAGAATGGTACTCTCCTATCAACACCCATCACTAATCTTTCAAACAGTTTGATAAAGGAAACTTATTTACCCCACCCTCATCTACAGTCTCTTCAAGAATATTGTTTCTAAAGACCCTATCTTTCTGTTTCAAGAATACAACTTACTACATAAAATCACGATAAAATATCAAATGATGTCAGTTGCATTTACTGAAATTGATAACTTGACTATCAAAATAATTTGCATGACTCCTTCAACATTCAATTAAAAGCCATATAAACCAATGCCATCAATCCAGTTGTTAGGAAAGCTGGAATATTCTTCCACCATTATCCACTATATCAAGACTATAAGGAAATATCTAAACCAGCCATGTTTGTCCAACACCTCACGAAACTCAAAGATCACTCAAGAAATAATCCCAGAATCACATAAATTTCCACGCGTTGTGTAGCTTTCATAACTCAGATCGTTTACAAAGTCATGCCACTTATCATATCATCTCCGAAAAACCCTTGCTTGAAAAAAGCAGTTCATTCAAGGATTGAGGAAAATTCGGTAAACAAAAGGGCCTAACATAAACAGTATCCTTAGATTCCTACCAAGCAAAACAAAGGAGATAAAAATAAAAGAAAATTGGGCATTCGACCCACGTTAGAAATGGCCTTAGATGCCATGACAATGATTGCTCAAGAGAAAACATAAGCAAACAGTAGAAAACAGCATAATTAATGTACAACGCTTTAAAATACTTCTGTCCAATTCATACAGCGCAGCTGGAGAGCCATAACCTCTTCCCTAAGCTGCGCTAATCTTTCCAACAGGAGAACCGCATTCTCTTGTTTTCTTTTGTAATTTTTTAAACTTTTTATATCTTCATCTACAAAGCTATAGTCTCTCAACGGCTTTTTCAGCGGTTGATTCTGTGCACAACATTATAGATCAAAAACTGAGTGTGGTTTGAATTAATGTACTCAAAATCAAAGAATCCAGCCATCTATGTATGATTCAAGAAACTGTTTAATTAGACCCTTTATATTTTATGCTCATTGTGACCATCCTAGAACACAAATTCACACAACTCAACAATCAAAATCGAGTCGAATTTAGTATATAATTGAATCGAGTTACCTTATCTGGAATATCGATCTCATCGCCGCCACCTCGTTTCTGATCCGCCGCCTTCTTCCTCTTGATTTTCTTGACCACTCTCAACGCCTTCTTCAATATAACATCTGTATTCTTAATCTTCTTGTTTCTATTTTTATTCTTCCTCGCTCGACTTCCCACATTGCAATAGGTGTCTTCTTCCATTTCCTCTTCATCAGCTCTCTTAACCAGTGGCGCCACAGCAAAAATTTCCACAATTGATCTCTTTTTCGTAGCTTTCATTTTTCCCTTCAAAGACTCGACTTTTACTATTTTCGCGCCTTCTCCAGCACCCATATCTACATTTCTCGAAGATGTTCCTCCCTTTTCCAACATCTTTTTCGTCTTCTTCTCAGATATTTTGAACTCAGCTGTTTCCGAATGCAAGAGTTGGAGCTCATCAATCCACCATGTGAATCTCTTGACGACGAGTGGAGGGAGCAACGATTTCACAATTCCTTCGCTGAGATTTTCATCGAACGGCCAGCAGTTCGCCACGTTTACACTTCTCATCCTCGAAGTATACTCCCTAGAAAACAAAAGATCAATATTATCACTAAATATGTATATCATCAGAAAACACAGAACTCGAAATGAAAGCCGCGAAATTAACGGTATTTAACGACTCACCGTATGGAAAAACCCCCTTGCATCTTCTTAACTTTCTGGCTCCTCTAGAGAGAGAAGCTGCGGGAGAAACAAAAAGGGAAAGGCGAGCCACAGCACTACTATATATAAATAGGTAAATAAGCACGGGAAAATTAATCGGTGAAATTCTGGGGGAGTGGGTGTGTGGACTGGGAAGCAAAGCAACCGATCTATAAGAGAGAGAACACCAAGAGTCTACAAACTATGTAAACGAAAACATACCTCGCTACTTGAAGCGCAGTCAGCAGTTTGAAAAATCAGATATTCTTACAACTGGAAAGTACACACAAAACCCATGAGACGAAGAAAATGATGTCTGAGAATGGAGAGGGTGGTAAAGAGAAGGGAGAGATGGCGTTTGGAGATGTTGAGGTACTTCTTTTTTAAAGATAGACAACAGAAAGTTAGAGAGAGAAAGGTGGGGGTGGGGTTATTGTTTAAATGTTTCCGGCTCGAATGGTGTGGTCTCAATCCCCATTTTCAGCGTTCCCTATTTACGACTGAAACGGACCTTTCAGACCCACCCCAATCCGGAAAAAATTTGGTGGTGTCGAGGGCAGTGCCCCCACACTCAAATGACGTTGTGGTCCCATGCAGGCCCCATGCGTGTACATATGGTTACGTGAATAATGTAGGTAGTATCCACAACTATAGCATATAATTTTCCACCCCAATCAAAGTGCTCTTAATCTCATTCACTACAATAATCTATTTTCCACAGCTATGTAATTAACTGATTCTTTTATATTGTCTTCCATTTCCTGGTCGACAAATAATATCTCCATTATTCAGTGTTTTAATTTGTTCAAATTTGAAGATAAAATGGTTGAAAGTATATAATTCTCGCATTAGTGTCACCATAGGGCTTCTCTAGTAATAATCTATGGTTACGATCTCTACACCCTGGTGATAACTAGTGGTGAACCAACTTCGCTCCTGTGTAATGATTCACTGTCATGACAACTATCTTGTAATAATCATGAGTATTGGATGGAATATATAAAAAGAAATAGAGACTAAGAAGAAGGAAGGAAGGAAGGGTAGAAGAGAGAACGAGACAGATCGAATTCAGGGTAGACAAATGGACCAATGAGAATAGACTTACCGAAACACATGGGCTATAATTTAATGAAAATTACAGAAAATTGGTTAGGCACTCGGCAATCCAACAAACTATGATCGCACCACAACATTAAATGTGATTTTATCATAATATTGTACTCTCTCTTACTCCCATAATTGAATAGAAAAGCTGGGAGGCATACAAATATACAATTAGACGGATGTGTGTGTGTGTGTATATGCAGAGTGATGCATGTGCATGATGATGCATATGCATGCATACCATGATAGCGACAACCGCCCCATCGGAGGAGCAGATCATTGATAACGACGACAGATGAAGTAAATGTTTCAATATTCTTCTAATATCCCCATTCTCTTCCACTCTTCCTCCACTCAATTTATTTCCATGCGATGGTACATCATCATTTACGTATCAAAATTGATATTTTTATATATTTTCAATGTATAATGTCCAATTGGAGGGAAATTACGCTCATGGCCTTTTTTGGGGTAATGAATTAAGATGGATAAGTGAAAATCATTGAAATTGGTCTGTAAGGTGTGATTTGAGCAATTCAGTTAGTGCAACAAAAATAAAAAACCATCTACTTATACTTGATGCATTGATGTACACAAAACATATTTCAAACTCCAGAATATTTTGAAATATGAGTGTATATTATTACATTAATTTTATAAAATAACTATCACAAGCATTATAGTTTGTATGTCTTGTGAAAGTGACTATACCCTATCGGTTTCATCTCTAATCCTCTCATTCCTAACTG
>AYJT01085985.1:0-15829 GCA_001278415.1 Ocimum tenuiflorum | reverse complement strand
AGAGAGAGAGAGAGAGGAAGTGAATGAGAATGGTGTATGTATAGATTGGGGAAGTGAATATAAGAGCTGTACGTTTCCGCTTGTGCGTTGTACCCTCTGCATTTTGCCATGCGGATGTTGTGTTTTTTATGTGTTGGGGGGTTATCCTTTTGGATAAGATTATTTTGGATTTTTTTCTTAAAATGATTTTCAGAGTTATAATATTCACCGTTAATACTTGCATTGGACAGGGGAACAAATTGGTAAACATATGAATTTTCCTTAAATGTGATATCCGCAACAGCTCACCAGCATATTTTCATATGTTTACTTTTTTTTCTTTTATCGTATTTGGAGTATTCACATTTTACGGTAGTAACAAATCTCCTGGCTACGTTGCAGACACTCCAAATAATAGATAGTTGATCCCAAAATGTAACGGTGTTGCATGTACAGGGTAGGATTTGAACACTTAACCCTGTTTAAACGTGGATCAATCTCTATCACTGGACACGTTTGGGGTTTCATATGTATTTTTGATGGCTCGATTTTAGAATTCGAGATATTTTTAAGAGTGATATCCGCGACTATTGCTCATATACTTTTTATATATTTACTCTTGATTTCTCAATTTTAGATGTCAGTTGAAATTCGAGGTATTTTTGTGTCTCGACCACGGGTAGAAATATTTTTGTATACAGCCTTTTAAATCAAGTAATGAATACAATACCTTTACCGGTACAAAATGTTTTTTGTCAACACGTGGGTTTTACTTTATGTTAATTTGTGTTTTATTTATAGTTTTTTTTTATAAACTTCATTTTTTATAGGTCGGGATCACAAAATCACAGCATAACTAGGCAATCAATTGTTGATGAATTTTTATTTGAATTGCCTGTAAAATTTTAGTAATGCATTATTTTTAGAATAATACTTTTCTTTCTAAAGCATAGATTCACATATTCACGTTACTTTCCTCGACACTTTTACATTATGCCAATATACACTGATGCGTGTATATAAATATGGATGTAGGCTAAAATAGTAAATCACGGATAAAATTAACTATTCCAGCCGAAGATTTGATCTGATATTATGCAACCAGATATTTTAACTATAACAGTATATTTCATAAGGGATTATAATTGACGACTTCATTAAATTATAGTCAAAGAAAAAGGTAGTTTGCCTAGTAGTTTACATAAATTTCATATACACCTTGCACCTTACAATTAAAGACATTGGACGCCTAATAAAATGTCAAACTTTTATGGCAAAAGTTTCGGCCGACATTTGATTAGATTTTAGGGGTATATTTTAATTGTAGTTTTGACTTACTTCAGAGCGATAAATTATTTTAGTTCTAAGGTGCAAAGCGTAAATATAAATATTATTGCAAAATTATAAAAGTCGAATTTCGAGACAAAAAGTAATTTTCCATTTTAAGAGTGTGATTTTGCATTTCTCTATAGATACAGTTAATACTTGATAATGTATTTATCAAGAAAATTATACGAGACGTACGATTTTCTAATACATCAAAATATTGCTGTTCTCAATAAAAACTAATATTTAAGATTACTTTGTTTCCAAAAAAATTAAGATTACTATGACTGATAAAACCAATTAAATTCGATTTCTCATTACATATGATATTTTCCATCGTTGATTGCATACGGGTAAAGCACTCCCCGTGCATGTGCGCTTAATCGCCGTTGCATAACTATAATTTGAAAGAAACATAATATTATAATTGATGATGCGTTAATATTACACAAAAAAATATTAAATAGCAAATATCACTCACGTTACTAATTATGAGTCGTGTTAAAGTTGTAGTCGTATTAAAATTGCAACTTGATATCAAGGTTGTAATATTTTATTAGAGTGGAAATGATGTTGTTTGATATTAATTAACACTAAGAAGATGATGTTTCATGTAATTAACCCACTTATTTATAATTGGGAGATGAAAATGAAATTGAATTAATGTAGTGACTTAGCATGCGTGGGGTTGCACGTGTGAGGAGTCTAATGAATTAGAACTTTCTTTGCACCAAAAAAGGTAGATTTAGTGTCATTTCATCCAACAAAAAAAAGCAGTTACTTTGCTGGTAAGGATGGTTAGAACTTGGCATGCAAATTTATATGTTTATATACATTTTTTTTTGTCTCACCCTTTACCAATATTGTTCGACTCCACAAACATTTTCCCTTTGTCGCCGTGTTTTCAAGTTGCATCAACACAGTTTGAAATTGTTCAATCACTTGAAATACTTAAAGATCTTGTTTCTTAAAAACTAATCCAAGAGTAACTTTAGATGATACACGTTAATTATGTATGAAATAAAAAAATGATACACTATTACAAAAATTCTGTAAAGAAAATCTTATTATTAAAGTAATTATTGTTATTTTTTTAGACTAGTATTATTGTTACTATTTATTTATCATAATCATCATGCTTCATTTATATGATATCTTGTAAGACCATCATCATCCCAAAACTCCATTTAGATTGTTAACCTTAACAAAATTATGATTATGTTATTTATTAATGGCATAGTTATATTTTTGTATTAATCGGTTTCAAAAAAATTGCAATAATCAAATAGTAAATGTATACAATATAAATAGTTATATTGTGATACAAAATTCTATTTTCAAACTGTATTATAGAATATATTTAAAGTTCATTTATACCCTAAAATGTTTGTCAGTGGAGCTGCTCAAAATTCCAAAAGGGAAGTCACAGTAAATTAACGAATATATATGATAGGGTCAGGTGAAGCATAAAATTGGTATTATTCGAGTTCGACGACGATTACCATACAATTACATATTATGATGAGACACACCCGATGAAAATAGATATTGTGTTGTCACTGTCACCTAGCTCTTGTTCTTATCGTTGAGCAAACGAATCAAAAAATCATTTGGATTGCTTATTTACACGTAAATATATACCCACGCACATATGGAAAATAGGTAATATCGGTATTGTTTCTATTATATATATCATATTTTCACGGGTATATAGGATACCCATTATGCTTTTTGTGTTAAATTTAGCGTTATACATATATTGATTTTTTTTTGTATTTTAGTTGAATTTTTTTTATTTTAATTTTGTATTTTTAGTTTAATTTTACAGACATTTCATGATTTTAATAAATCCAAATTGACTTCATAATATTGGCTATTAAAAATTTATTATTTTACAAGAATATTCTAAAGTTAATTATAATGTCCGTTAAACTAAAATAAAGCATACAAAATTAAAATTGAAAGAAATATATATATATATATATATATTAACTAAAAATAGGGATAATTCAAAATTTATTTGCACATTAAACTTTAGTAAAGTTACTTGTGTCTAGTTTGAAACATCTACAGTACTCGTTGCAATGTACCTCCCGACTTACGTGCAAAACAAAATGAAATTTTGAGGCTAGGAATAAGTTGAAAATCGAAACTTGCTTTCAGATATATTATGGTACGGTAACTTTGCATAAAGTAATAAATCACTTTATATACAATAATACAATCGTTCATAAAATAATAATCTTAACCACATATTTGTGATTAAGACAGATTCTTGGCCTATCTCATGGCTTATAAATTAATTAACAATCCATTTCATGAACCAGTACCACCCATTTTCTATAAACCAAAATCTTCGGGAACATGAACCCGAAAAGAAGTCCAAACGTCTCTCTCAACTAATTTACACATATATGGTTCGACATATATGAAATCCATTTTTTATTTTTATTTCATATATATTTGTTTCTTTCGATTTCTTACCTAACAAGATCTTTTTGCTGCCGTTGGTTTGCCACATCAAGCCCATAGTTCGTATCGTAAAACTGTGAATTCGTTTATCATAGATGAAATAATTCTGATCACTTTAATATAATATATATGGTAATTAATATATTGATCATCATTTTCAATTAAATATTCCTGCAAAATAAATTAATAAATAATCGAAAGAGCAGTCCAACAATTACAGTAGGATTGTAAAAAATGTTTAGATTAACTATATTATAACTTATTAATTCGAATGTGAATTATATTACTTAAAAACGGATGTGTACTTAAATTAATATGAACAAAAGCTCATATTATTTTTCATTTCAATATCTACTCGAGATGAAACATAACTTGATATTACTGCAGTCTGCAGACTAATATTATGTATTGCGGCGTATGAAAAATACAAAACATTGTACATCCAAATTTGCAAGATTCTACAGAAAATGGCATTTCTCAGGTATGAGGAGGTAGTAGCCATTAATTTATGCAAAATTTTGGGATATTTAAGTAGACTTAAAAATAAAATAAAATAAAATTGACACGAAAAAAGATACCAAAAAAGTGGAAATTCCACTCAAGCTAAAGAGAGGAAATATGTGGAAGCTGATTGTAAATATGTGTCTGCCATAACAGGATTTCTTTTTTGGGGGAAAGAAGAAACAGACTTGCGCTGTGTTTGGACACTGAACTTCATAATTAAGAAAATTAAATTGCCACAAATATACCCCTAATTGATAGGATGGAAAGGCCAATTATGGTGTATTATATATTAAGATTATTTGTAATATGACCCATTTCTTGAAAAAAAGAGACAGAGAGAACAATTTCGAAATTTTTCTATCATGATCATACTATCAGAAGTTATTTTTTGCCTAAACTAACTTGTGTTTTGAGGCAAGTGGTCTGAACTATAAGATAAACAATTCAACGTGATTCATATTAAGAACTCATCACTTGCTTGGGGAATCAATTATCCCAGATATTTAATTTTGCTAATTTCTATATTGTCACATAGTACTCAAGAGGTCAGTAAGTGTGAATTAAGTTTACAATATGTTAAGTCAAACCTTGGACCCACAAGGTGCGATCTCACGACTGTATATCGGGTCAACTAGCTGCTACTCAACATTCGCTATCCCTTTGTTAAAATGGTTAACACTTAACATAGATATAGATGAGTCGATAAAGTGCAGCTATGTAATCATAAATCATGCATGCTTAATATTTACAACCAAACTTTTCGAAAACAAGCCAACCTGAATCTCAATTAGGGTCACAATTTGTGTTTGTGCTTTAGTCATAGATGAGGAGTTATTATATATTTGGCTCTATATCATACAGGAGATACAAATTACATTTAATAAATTTGTGTGATACGCTCGATCTAGAAAAGGCTGTGGAATTTCAACATGCAGTTGAATCTAAAAAGAAAGAGTTCATCAATTCCACCTCCAATTATGCATATATAGTTTTTAAAAAAAATAAAAACAATAAGATCTAATTGGAAAAGAGACTCAAGATCTCTTTTTTCTCGAGCATTGAATAAAGATGATTAGTGCTTGAATTCAACCATAATTTATCTCTAATGGACAAATAATCATGTGGGTATTTCCTAGTAATCTATTTTACAAGTGTATATTTGATTATTCACGTTTTATCTATTTTATTGCGATTTAGGAGAATTACCGTAATGCATCCTATGCTGCACGAAAAAAAAAAGGACTTATGATAGGGTATAAATTTGGACGAAGAATTTTAATTTTGCAAAAGAAAAAAATATGTGGAGAATAAATGACAAGGATTCCTTTCAAACCTGCTTTTGGTGACAAGAATATATTTTCTTTGTGACAAAGATTTCAACTACACCTCCTTTGCTTGTATAAATGGGTATGGATATATATTATTAATTGGATACATGGAATCAAGAAAATTTGAATAAAGTGAGCGGAACCACTAAGGCAAGTGCTTTTCCTTTTCCTTCAAGATATTGAAAAGGAATTTTTTTTTGTTTAATTTACTTCATTCTTTTCTTTTCTTATTGAGATGGAGTTTGAGGAGTTAGGTTTCTAAAAGCTTATAAATAGCATAAGCTTTTATTTATGGAACTCACATTAGTTTAACAGGGAAAAAAAAACGAACTCAACTTTGCCTTTTTGGAGAATTATATTGCATTTTTTACAACTTTTTGATTCTTTCAAACGTTCAATCAAAGCTATGTGCTCTACCATTTATATGTATATAGTTATAGTCTTTTAGAAACATAAAGTTAGCAACGAAGACTTTATGGTACCATTGAAAGAAATAAAATAGCTTATAACCAAACTATGCACGAGATAGCTTAAACAGTGGTGCAATGCAAGTTTGGAATTTAGGATACATTGCTTTTTTTAGCATTTTTCATTAACCATACAAATAAGATTAATCTTTTTTTTTTAACTTAAATACAATATTAAACAAATCCAACCCGGATGTCTCACACGTACTCGAACTTTTGACCTTTTAGATCATGGAAAATGTGCTTATCATTGCACCCCGAGACAGTGGACATATAAGATTTATATACCTGTTGTTAACCGGTGCCGCTTTAATGATCCTAGTCTGATATTTTTTTAGTATTTTTGATATAATTATTTAACATGTGATTTCTTCGATTAAATCAGATGTAATTGATTGTCATTACAGTTATATAAAAGATTTTTTTCTCTCAACGCACTCACACTAAGTTGTTATATCATATGTCTTAAGTTTTGTTTATTGTCATTTGGCCGGTATTATATTTCTCAGATCTATTAATTTCTACACGTTCTAATTAAAATGTTGTAATTGGAAATAATAACTCTTTGAACACAAAATATTATTTTACATAAAATTAAATAAGATCAAATAAATATTAAATTTAAATAGGTTAATGATGTCTATAAAAATTAAAATGATAGATTTTATATAGGACCAATGGTTAACAAATCATCGACTTTTATCAAATTTAAAGATTTAACATGACCTTAAAATAACACATGGCAAACTAACATCCCTAAATCCTTAAGCAATGCATGTATAAATGTTGGATCGTTGTTATAGTTCAATTATGATGGACAGAGACTGACTGACTTTTATAATTAAATTAAATCGATTTAAATAAGTTGTCAGCAATGATGGTTATCAGAATCCCGATCCTGAGTCTTAAAATCTTACGATTCTACGATCTTATGGAAGGAAATCGATCCTCGATCCTGCAAAATTTTTTTTTTTGTGGTAGGAACTCTGTGGGATCTATAGGATCTCGTAGAATCTTACAGAATCTTACGATCTCAAACGATCCCACCAAATTTGTTAATTTGTAGGCTAATTATAAGCTTAATTACTTGAGTTGTTTTTTTGTCTATTATTATTTCTTATAAGTTTATTTTTCAAAATACAATCACAACCAATTTATTCACAAATTAAAATTTATTCTCCTTCTTTGTGACACCCTCAAACATTCACGCATCTACCCACACTATTTTTTCTCCTTCATATCCTCGTGCTTGATAAAATTGAGTGTGAGATTGTGAGGATATGCATATATGAATATTCTAGACAAAATAAAAATGAGGATAAATGATTTGATCAAGAAGAAAATGAATTCGGAGATAATGTTGATCATAAGTAATGTGATCTTTTAGCTTTATTTTGATTGTATACATAATATGATGTAATCAGACTTTGTTACTGAATTTCCTTTTTTTTTTCAAGAATGCTTATGTTGCAAAAATATTTAAATGATGCTACAAATTGAAATCATATAATTTTGACTTTATGTATTTAAACAATGTATCTTTCTTGCCGACAAATAGTGTATTTGACTAGAATGTTGTTATGGACCACATCTACCAAGTCATTGAAACTAAATATATGTAACTAATTAATTGAATGCAAATTTTAGAATGTATTTGTTGAGGTTTAATTTTTTGTAGTAGAGAAAGAACTTTCCGTGGATGATCGCGAAGCAAAAGTTTGGAAATAGATTGAATATACTGATAATTGTAATTGCTCAAAAAAGAAGAAGTATTATTAGCAATGATTGATCACCCTTACATTGTACACAAATGTCCTATTTATACAGGGGGGTTACAGTTATTATGCTATAAACATGGGTGGTGGTTATGCAGGCGTGTGCTGGTAACCGCTCCCACGATCTTGACATGTTCTTAGTAGTGAGTGTGTGGAGTTGATCCCCCCTGTTTGAGGGACCTCGAGGCTCAACCCATCCAGTGATGGACCTCGAGGTTTGACGGGGTTCGAGGTTCACACCTCAATTCTTAGGCGCTGGACCTGGACTTGTACAAATTCGTTGAGCCTTGTGATGGGCCTAATGACGTCTTGGGTCTGAGCCGCCTGTAGAAGAATTGAATTAATCTTTTCCCCAACAATATTGATGAGTTTGAAAGGCATTTTCGTGGGATCTTGCGATCTTACGATGCAGTACTGATCCGATCCTACATTCCCAAAATGATCATGCGTAGGATCCCGATCCGACTCGGATTAGTAATAATGCTACCAGAGTTTGGCCCATCTCATTTTTTGCATTTTATGCCAAATTCCACAAAAATAAAAAAAAAATAAAAAACTATTAATTGGGCCCGTTCATTGGTATAAGGTTCCACATTGACAGATGTCAAGTATATATTACAAAATTCATTATGTCATCATATCGCTACCGACCTAGAACATTATAATTGAGACTGGGTAAAGCTCTATTTTTATGCCACATGGGAGGTGTTGGAATTCCGGCTCCAAGAATTAATATGCAGGCTTGCGACAATCAATCTGATTCTCTACTCAATTGACAAGTCTAGTAGGGTAGTATTATTTGCAACGAAAACAGATTATGACAAAATAATTGTGAAAATTCAAACTCGGAGTCTGACCCCCGAATTAAACTAGCCACATCTCGCATCCATTATTCGTTGCACGAGGCCTAGTCTTGATGGGCCAAATATCTTGTTTCAAGATTTTCTACCCAAAAACTAACCATTTTCGAGCCCACCAACTTAATTGGTTACAAGGCCGCACTCATTAAAAAAATTGTGTTAAAATGACAGTTAAATATAGATGCTCCGAATTATTGTGTCCAGTCTTTAATTATTCTTTTTTATTGGGAATAACATCGTTTTCATATGTTGGTAGTCAAAGAATGCATTAATAAGGACAGTATATTTCTTAGTTATATTGGTTATCGAGTTATTTATGGGCATATATATAACTGATTAGGATAAAGTTCATGGATGAGCAGTCTAATATGATCCAATATACTGTATATATCAAACACAATACTATTTTCATGATCTATTTATGTTCGAATTAGTGACTAAAGTTCTATAAATTGTTCGTCTGATATTCCCATTCAAGAAAATCAGATATTTCAGTAATCTTAGATAATATAGTTCAGTGTGAATTATATGGTCTAAGATCGTGATTTAAATACATATATGATCAACTCGATCTACAGACTCTTCAATCATAAATCACGAATTCACAAACTAAAACTCCAATATATGGAGTGCGAATATGTGTCATTAAAATAACAAACTATGCACGTAGAACTATCGAATGACTTTAACGTGTTCATATGAAAGTTTGATGGAGCTTGGTTCAACTACTAATTAACAGCATTTGAAATACAATTCATAAAAATTTATGGAATCTCAATTAGCAGTCAAAACAAACATTAATTAAACGTGATTTATTCAGCTACACTCAATGTATTTATTTCAAGCGTTGATTATCTCGAGATTTTGACAATATTTTTCATTAGAAACTGCGACATTTTCTTATTACTTTGTCCTTTCTAAAGTTGTTTAATTTAATATACAAAGACAGAGAAATTCCCCACCAATACTCAGTAGATAGAGACAATAAGGTAAAAGACATTAATTTTTAATAGTTCCAACTTCCGAAATTAAAACAATTCCACTTTCCACACTTTTTTGTCATTTTCCCTGTAGAAAAAAATCATAAAATAACATTGGTAATTTGGTACATTCTTCCTGAGTAGTGGGTAGGATATATTATCATAAAAGTGAAAATAATCTGGTTCATTCCCACACCCACAACCAGTGGCATTCTTTGAAATAATTTAAAAAATTAAGCCCAATCTTACCATTAGTATTTCACAACGATAAAAATTTAATAATAAATTAGTGTCAACGGAACCCAAACAAAATTTAAATACAACCAAATATAATATTGGCTCGTTCACACGAGGTGTGAAACGAAAATTAACAAAAATTGTTGAGACAGTTTGGTTTGGATCTATTCGTGGGAGCAGCTACACCGAAAGCACTGTATCATATGGTCCTGCCCTCACCGTACATTTTACACGCATTTGCATGCGTGCGTGTGGAAGTGAACGATGAATGTCGTATTGGTTGCATGCATCGA
Source organism: Ocimum tenuiflorum (assembly GCA_001278415.1). Lineage (NCBI taxonomy): Eukaryota > Viridiplantae > Streptophyta > Magnoliopsida > Lamiales > Lamiaceae > Ocimum > Ocimum tenuiflorum. The sequence continues at coordinate 5,608 of AYJT01085985.1, read as the reverse complement.
ATCTAGTATCTACAATTACGACACTATCGTTAACTGAAATATTTTCTTTTTCTTTAATAATATTTTGTTTTTTTTTTCATTGACATTCATTTTTTGCATTTATACAATGGAATACATGCAATCGTGTATTCTCTTTTTTAATTTGCACTCACCTACTTTTTAATTTTCAATGTCTTTTCATTACGAGATAAACTTTATAGTTGATTTTCGAATGCATTTTCGGTATGTTCGAAGTGTATCGCCACCATAAAATTCGATTTGCTATGATATAATTTATTTAAAATTTTTGATAGATTTCATATTTGAAATCTTTTAGCTACACAAGTACACACTAATGACATATTTGAAAAGGTGGTGAAGTTTGAATTTGAAACTTTGCCTAGCCAGGTAAATATTCTAATTAATTTCTCATGATTTTTTTTATAATATTTCACTTTTTAAAAAATATAAATCAAACAAATCATAATTGAAAACTAAGACTCTGTTTGTTACATTTCTGTGTTCCTTCCTTTCCTTTTTTTTTTAAATGCATTCCGTAATTTTTGAGGATACAATTTACTCAAAAATACAATTAAAATTTATCTATATTTTTTTCTTCTTTCTAACAATAAAAATATAAGCAAATACCTTCTTGTAATTTAATTTTTAGGATACTTTACTTTTTGAGATCCAAATAAACGCTCTAAACCTTCGCGCACGAGCACACACGCCCACACACACGTATATGTCTGCGCGTATTAAAATTTTAATTTGAATTATATTGTTTCTTAACAAATGCATATGTACATGGGTATGATTTTACGAAGAAACATAGCTATATGAAATGAAATATACATTTCGGTGCATTCTAAAATTCATTTACAATATTAGTTTGTCATTATGTAATTGAAATAGCATCATCTAAAACTTGAATTTAGAGTAGTTTGTTCTTTATAGGAGAAATTTGAGGGATGAATTTCATTAGCAAAATGTTTCTTTTCTTGCAAAAATATATGTGGGTTATTTTACCAATCTCAAATATTTGATTCAAAGGCACAACAGTATCATTTAGATATTTTTTATTTTAATATTATTTATGATAAGATTTTGTAATTACCTATACGCACAATATAATTTATATATGTATCTATTATTTTTGAGAGTCTTTACGCATGTGTTTAGAAATTTGTTTATATGAATATTAACAATTAAATTTATTCATGTACAAAAAAAATCTCAATACAATATAGCTTATTATACGAAAGTTGTTAATTAAAATATTCACGCCAATCACATACTATGATGATATATTGCATCAATATTTATCCGCACGAAAATGCTCAATCACGGTGAATACTTTCATATCTCTTCGCAAATATATTAAAATGTTCATCCTGATACAACTCAATCAGTGTAGATTTCTATTACAAATTTGTATTTTTTATTTAATGTTTATTTTAACTCTAAATTTTTATATTTTTAGTTTAGTTTTTGCTGACATTATATGAGTTGTTAGACCAGACCTCACATAATTGAGTTTAATAAATTCACATAATATTCGTAAAATTAAATTAAAGTATATGAAATCAAAATAAGATAATTATTAAATAAAATTAATAAAAACATTAATGTACAATACGAAATGAAATACAAAAATACAAAAATGATCCATATCTTAGTATCTCAATATCTAACACCCAGATATAAAAGAGTTTAAAAACTAGAGAAGTATAGAATTGGAGGAGCACAAGAGGGAAAGTATTTTGCGAAAGCGTGTATAAACATCCATCATACATTAACATAATTAAATGTTATTCGACACGACTCCTTGTGCCCTGTTTGTTGATGTGAATTTAAGAGCAGTAAGTGCGTAGGGAAGCATAATGAAAACCACGACTTGTGAGCCCTACTTTTAGCATCCCATCCAAACAGGACTTACCAAAATAACGATCAATTATTTCCGCAATTGAATATTTTACCAAGCAAAAGATCTAATAAACAATTACTTTTCGGATTCGACAGTACGATACCCTTTTTCCCTCCAATCATTCTCCATTTTGTGTTGGACCATTCTCTCTCTAGAATTGAATTGTTCCGTTTCTCTCTCTAGAGCTGCTCACTGGTGTTCCCGCGGGAGAGGAGGAAGTGATAGAGTGGAAGAAAGCCATTCCTCTTCTTGTACGAAACTGTTTTTTGTTCAAGGGTTTAATCTTTATTTGTAAAATTTATTTCTTTCTTTACTCTCCTCGACCCATCTTTTCCACCTAGCCTTTAGATTTTTTTCCTCCTCTTCTTTTATTTTGGCCTTTTTCTCTTTCTCTCTCTCTTTTTTGGCAGTTAGCACTTAGCAGTCTTGTTCATGAGGTACTATCTTTTTTACTTCTCTATATTTCTCTGTGAGATTTCCGGAAATTTTCCTTTGATTTTCCACTAATTGAGGTGGGTTCTGTTTGTATTGTGTTTTTCTCTATGTTTTTCGATTGTTGGCGGATTTAATTAAATAATTTTTGGGCGAAGTTTCTGTTTTCATGCGGTTTACAGTAATAAAGCTGTGAATTTATTTTCTTGGATTCCCCTAGGTTTTTGCATGTGGCGGGGTGGAAAATCGTGAATTTTCAGAGAGTTGCATGAATTTTTATTTTTTTTTCGTGATTGGGGAATTTAACAATTTTCTTGATTTTTTGTTCTGGGCTTGGGTTGAAAAGAAAAGAAAATATACTTGCACGGAATTGATCTTTATGAGTGTTGCAGAGTTGCTTTGATATGATTTCTTAATTGAGCTACTCACTGTTCAAGAAAGTTACTATCTTGATCAAAGCTAAATTTGATTTGCCTGGGATTTTTTTTTTAATTTTTCTATTTTCTCTTTTGTGATTTTTTATTCGGTACTTTTACTCCATATTTTTCAGCGATTAATGCATTCGATAATTGGTACGTCTATGGTCCGTTGCTATTTGGTGTGCCACAAAGTAGGTGACTAAATTTGCTTTTTGTGCATGTGCTACTTTTGCCCGCATGTTTGTTGAGCTTGTTAATAAGACAATTTTTTTTTCATTTACTTTTAATCATTAGATTTCTAACAAAGTTTGCTAAATTAGGTTATGATATTTATATACTTCTCTTTTGGTTGGTGTACTTAGTCTGATTGACTCGATTAATTATTTCTTTCATTTTCAGTACTCTCTTTAGTTAATCTTAGGCAGTTTTTTATTTTCTGCTCTGTTCTGATTCTGTGTCTATTTTGTTTAGGGACTTGCCGAATCCAGAGCTATTATAATACTTTGTTACGAATTAGCTGTATTTGTATGAAGTGACCTCAATGGAGAAACCAAATAATTCGCTTGCTGGTAAGTGTTCCATTCTATCATAATAGTTTTGTAATATTTGATTTCATGATAGCACATTTTATGTGCGCCTTGAGGTAAGCATTTATGCTGAATCTCTTTTTACAGGTCCTTCTATAACTCCTTTCCCCAGTATTCCTGAAAAACATAAAAGTGCATGGAAACTTCCGAATGAAACCAGTGCATATCATGCGTCTACTGATACTAGCCTGTTTTCTACCTCATTGCCCGTCCTCCCACATGTGAAATGTGAGCACCAGCAATTCTGTTATTAACAAACTTGTTATATCCTGTTGCTTCACAATAGGCTCTTATATTGGCGCTTTTGTAATTTGCAGTTAATTTTGATGAATCTGAACTAGTCGGTCTATCAATTGAAGATGGTTTCCCTAGCCTTACTAAAGTCCATGTAGAGGATAAAGTTAATAATGCTCCTGAAGATATTAATCCAAATACCGCAGGAACCTGTCTTCCTGGGGATGAAGATGAACTTTTTGCTGGCCTAATGGATGACTTTGATCTTAGTGGGTTGCCAACTCAACTTGAAGATTTGGATGATGATTTTTTTGTGAGTGGAGGGGGACTGGAAATCGATTCTGAAAGTCACGAGAATCTAGTTAATGGTATATCAAGGTTAAGCACATCGGAAGGGATCAGCGGGAACACCATTTCACATTATGGTCTAACAAATGGTGTTGGAACTGTTAGCGGCGAACACCCATATGGAGAGCACCCATCCAGGACATTGTTTGTTCGTAATATCAATAGTAACGTCGAGGACTCTGAGCTTAGGTCTCTCTTTGAGGTATTGCTCCCATTATCAAGATTTTTTTTTTCATGTGCTAGTGCTTACCATCTTTCTGAAACTCAGATGAACATTGCTCAGTTGTGCCTGCATTTTCCAATGTAATTTTTCATGTATATTTGCAAATATATCTTGTTGGAGTATTCATCTCATACCAGTTAAATGATAGTTCCGTGAAGGGTTCCACTTTCTGCTACATCCTGTGAACAAGATGATAGATAGTGCATGTAAAATAACTAAGTCTATTTCTGATTACGTTGAGGAAAAGAGCTCATCTTTTTCACTTTTTAAGAATTTTAGTCGAGTAGTCCTCTATGGCATTTATTATTAGATAAACTTGTTGGCATTATAGAAGTGAAATTGTGGACGAGCTCCGGTAAACTGTAGCTGTTTGTCGACATATTTTGGTAAATGGGTCAATTGTATATAATTGAAGATTCTAGTAGTTGCAACAAGTGATGCACATATAGTACATTTTTCAAAGGCAGCCTGCAATAATAGCTACCTGAGGCTCTTCGTTTTGCTAATAGCTAATATATAAATTCAATATTTTCGGCTTTGCTTTCCTGTTCCATTTTACTGGATCAGATCTTTTGATTCAATTAGGATGTTCGGAAGCATACCATAGCTACTATGTATATTAATGTGTTATCATTGTAAGAATTATTTCAACATTTGGTTTTCATAAGTTGCTACTGTTATAATTCATGCATGTGATTGATTTCTGCTTGGGTCTTGACATTTAATTCGGGTGTGCAGACACTTTGCTGGGCCTGATTTTACCATTTTTAGCTAGAACATTCCCTACTGGACCCGTGTAGCTTGGTTCCTCATTGTATCATCTCTTCTATTTCAAACTTTATACATATATTTTGGTTTTGATTTCTTATAGTTTTCTGCCTTCATTTACAACTTATGTATAAATTATGATTTTAAATTTTCTAATTGATATACTAACTTGTCACCATTTTTTTTTGTTTCCTGCAAATAGCAATACGGAGATATCAGAACTCTTTACACTGCATGTAAACACAGGGGATTTGTGATGATATCTTATTATGATATCAGAGCTGCCCGAACTGCAATGCGTGCACTACAGGGCAAGCCTTTGAGACGAAGAAAACTTGACATTCATTTTTCAATTCCTAAGGTATGAAGTAAATACCATTTCAATTAACAATGTAAAATTGCTGAATGAACATCCTATTAACTATATTTTCCTGCTCCTGCAGGATAACCCATCGGAAAAAGATGTTAACCAAGGCACTTTGGTGGTATTCAATTTGGATGCATCTGTATCCAATGATGACCTTCGCCACATATTTGGAGCTTATGGAGAAGTGAAAGAGGTAACATTTTTCTGTTAAGTGTATTCAGACTCAGTATGTACATGTTTCTTCCACCTGAACTACTATTGATTTGTTACACTAAATGCAGATAAGAGAAACACCTCATAAACGACACCATAAATTCATCGAGT
>AYJT01085981.1:0-12053 GCA_001278415.1 Ocimum tenuiflorum | reverse complement strand
TCGCCACGCGCCGCCGCCGCCGCTCCCCGCTGCCTTCCTATTCAGCCCCCTGAAGAAGAAGGAGAAACTCGACGTCGAACGCGGAGGCTTCTTCTCCATGACTCAGTGAAGGAAACAGGGGGTTGGTTGTAGAAGGTAGTTATTTTGAGTTTTGTATTTGCCTTTTTTTAATTTTGTTGGAAGGATTCTTTAATAGACGTCAGCAGGGGTATTTTGGAAATTTTATGCGGGCCGCAGCGGTTCCGCGTTTTCGTGGGTAAATTGGGCAGATGTCGTGGTTTAGTTGGACGGGAAAAAGAAAACACGTTTTTTCATTAATTCACCTCAATAATCAAGTTTTGGTTTTTACTTAATTAAAGTAAAATTTTGATGAAATTAGAATGGAAAAGGAAAACAAAAAAGGAATTATGAGAACTTTAAATAACAAAATTAACAAAAATGTCAAAACAGATGGAAAAAACAAAGAACAACACTGACAAAAAGTCACAGGAGGCGTTGTTTGAGTAGGGTCCAAGAAGTTAGTCGACCTCATGACGAATCAAAAATTTTCTTAGTAGGGCTATTTTATCAAGAATTCTATGTCAAAATCGTAGTGATAGTTGTTATTTGAGTCCCAACAACAAATAAAAAATTTATCCAGTGTAATATTCAATTGGACGTCCCCCACAATGCTCAACTTTTGCATCCGCGGTTGAAAAGTCATATATCTGATCAAGAAATTAACTCATAGCTATAGTTCTTTTACAAGACGGGTAACTTTTTATTATTATTCCTCTCTCATTTTACTAAAATCGATTAATTTATTAATTTAATACGATATTATAAATACATTAAAAATCAATCTAGATTTATTGATTTCGTCCAGCATTATTAAAATATTTGTAAATTTGGATAATTATGCTAAAATACTCAAATTTTACAATTTACTTTTTCTTTTGCGCAATTTGATAATTAGATTTTAGTATATAAATAATTCCACACTTGTTTCAATTTTAATTAGGCCGGTTTCATTCACACAATTGGCGAATGATATAATGACAAGCAATTAATCTTCCTCCGTATATTTTATTTTCAATTAAAGTTAAAAACGTGTTTAGGGTGTCGAACCAGTAAATAACTTCAAAAAATGTATTAAAGCCTCATTAATGCATACTTAAAAAACCTTATTATAATAGTCATGTGTTTATTACATTCATATATTATTAAATGCAATTGGGATTTTTTTTTGAGCAACAACTGGGCATTTGGTACGATGGAAGTTGCCCTCCCGCGTTCGATCGTAATTTAGTTCCTCTCCTTCAGTCTTCACTTCTACCCAAAAAAAAAAGTTCAACTGGGCATTTTATTTTATTTGGTTGCTTAAATTCAATTATATTTTATTAATTTGAGTTGATTTGATGTGGGAATGAGCGAGCTCGTTCATTTACACCCAAAAATCATGAATTGTACACAAATTAAAATACAAAAATATGATGCACCGTAGAATCTTGTTATCATTTGCATGTGCGCATGGTGAATGAATATCACTTTCGAAATATTCATTTGAGGTTGGAGCTTTAATTTGTTGTAGTAGTAAAAAGACACATATATATACACCATGAAAAAGATTAGGAATTTTCTTTACTTTTGAACCCACTACATTATTCCTTCAAAGCTGGACATCGCATTTCTTTTTACTCCGGGACGGATCCAAGAATTTTTATTTGAGGGTCTGGATTGTCTATGTAAAAAGATCATGTTTTTGCTATTTTGGTTAGGTAAAATAAAACAGTAAAAGAGTTTTAATTTTATTTCATTTGGCTTATTAAAAAACCAACAATTTTACTAACAAAAAATTGATGCTTAAATCGTATAATACAACACTCAACAAGTCTTAAAGAAAATATTGACGAGCATGATAAATGTAAATTTTACATCTACATAATTACATATCATGATAGATGCAATCGATGTAAACAATAAATATGTAATTTGAGTTTGCTTAGAATTATTGCACTACAAATAAATTTTATCAGAATCCGTCGATCTATAGGTATAAAAAGTTAAAAATTAAATACATTTATTAAACAATCTACAAAATACACGGAATTTAAAATTTTTGCAATATATGAAAATTTTTTGGTGGTGTTGTGGGCAGTGTCCACCACACTCACATGAGGTTGTGGGGCCCACGCGGATTCTATGGGGGGACCACACAGTTATTTGAGTGATGTGAGTAGTGCCCACAACTCTAGTATAAAATTTTCCACTAATATGTACAATAGATGTTGTGTCATTACTAATATTTCCGTAGCTACATCAGACCTCGGAAGATTTTAGTGATGGAATTTTTTAAATATTTAAAAAATATAAACATAATCTGTAGCTATTTCACGTTTTTAATGTATTTTTTGGCTTACATAAAACCCATTTGGAATGACATATTTAACAAAATTTTATAAATAATATTTTTCCGCAAGTTTATTCTTTCTTCAATGATTCTCTCAATTCTCTTTCGATTTTAACAAAAAATTCTTTATCAACTTATCAAACGGATTTTCATCCTAGTATGCAGCGTCATATAAGTCTTCTTCTTTTCTTTGGTTTTTTAAAGGTCGATTTTCAAAGATGGTGTTGTTCCATCCATTTTTAATTTATTTCCGCATGCGAGTCTAGATCTCGATCTCGTGGCAGATTCTCAGCAGATTGGATTGTTTCGATCTCTATGGTCCGATCTGCTCTGTGTTGTAATTGCGCTTTCCACACCTCCATCTATTATGCCGGCGTACACGCTAATAATATTATGAAACGATAACGGAAAAAGATCATACTGAAAATTATATAAAGACCATCCATTCATGTACAAAATTAATAATAGCTTGTTTGTACCTTTTTCTCGAACTTTTCTGAATGAACAACTTCAGATAACCACGCGCCGGCTAGCTTTCAATACTTGATGAAAAGTACTTGATATTTAATTAACAACGGTCGGACTTGGAGAATTTATATTGATAAAAGAATCCAAATATATATATGAACAAAAACGAAAATATATGATTATGAAATGACACAATTCGGAAATATGTATATAATAATATAATGAAATATGCCTATTATGTAATGAATTTTTGGAATCGTGCATATCTGTTACATATCTAATGACTAAAAGCCCCTAACAGCGATGGATTCTAATTCTATTTTTCAGCGTCATGTAATTTTGAAATTCTCAATACCTATAATATAATAACAAAAAATTACGTTAGATCGCCTAAATGATTTAGGCGCATCTAAATAGTTCATTTTTACCAACCCAAATGCATACCAATCTTGAACTTTAAACCCAAATTCATAATTTTCCTGAATTATAAACCAAAATCCGTCTAAATCATTCAGACAGGTTAACCAGAAACCTCCTATAATATAATTTATATATTCATACTATTTATTATATTCATTCGTGTATAGAAATTTTTATACTGTTAATTAAAAATATTATATGCACCAATGTGTAACATTGAGGCAGCCCCTAAATCGAAAAATTAGTGTATTTTCGTATTGAGATTATCAGATTTTTATATGTTAACTCCTCGTTCTTTTTCTAAAATCAGAGAATATGAAAAAGAGAATAGATGTTAGTTTCAAAGATGAAAGATAAAAAAGAAAATATTGTAAAAGAAATTATTGACGTTTATCACGAGTTGAACGAAAAAAAATGAGTTGAAAAATATAATAGTATTGTCGAATTTATGTTCAATAGGATTTCAGCCCCCTGCATAAAATTTTTGAATCTATCCCTATGAATATACTATGGTCTACTTTTTTTTTGAACTTAAGTATAATATTAAATAAAATTCAAGCGGATGTCTCCACGTAGACTCGAATTCATAATTTTTGAAATCATAAAAAATGTGCTTAGCACTGTACGGCGATGTGTTAGACCACTGTCGTCCACTTTGTTATCTATAAAAATACACCCACTCTTTACTCGAGGCGAGGCTCAAACAACCATACGCTCTTCGGGACAGCTGTTTTCTCTTTCTGGGTCAAGTCTAATACGAGCAATAAATTATTACTGTATAAACAGAGAGGAAGAGAGATATATTGTGTAATACATACATACATACATACAAACGAACAATACAAAGATATATAAAGAGAAAAAGGGTGTCGAAGGTGTGGGAAATCACAGCTTTGTAGTAGATCTGTATGTACAGCAGCGATATTCCAAGATACCATCCGAAAATTCTCAAGCAAAAGAGATATCCTTTGAGATACTTTCTTTCCTTCCTTGCTTATTTATCCACCAAATAATTCTTTCCACATATACTGTCTCCATATAAATACACTTGTTCTTGGCCAGCAAAAACTCACCTTTCGCATTAATCTTCATCGGAGATTGAGATAGAGAAGGAGGGAGTGTGTTTTGTGGTGTAGAAAAAAGTGGGAAAGGTAGTAATGCTTGAATTGAGGAGGAGGTGCTACTCGGACTTGGTGGAGGGAGTGAGTTTGGGTCTGGCTTTTGTTGATGGCGTCATTGCATTTCTTGCTCTATATAAGGTAATTTCTTTTTTATTTTTTATTTTTTTTTAAAGTGCTGTATATTGGTTTCTGATTCTTTGAACAAAAACTGCATTGTTGGGGTTTGATGTTTGAGTTTTGTTGTTTGGATTGTGCAGTTCTGGTAAAGGGAGATTCTTTCTAGTATCTCTGGGGTTTTGCATTTATCATTATTTATCGAGGGATTGTAATGGATGGAATTTGGGTAGAAATCTCTAGCAATTATAGTTGTGTGATTCTGCTTGTTGCATTAAGAATGGATAGAAATAGTGCCCCAGGATTGTCTGCAGGTTTTTACGTAGGTTTATCATTTCATTACTGAGACATTACTGTCAATATACTGCAATTTTTGATAAAGTATAAAGGTTGTGAGTTGGAGTGTTAATCTTTTCAATCTAAATTTGAATCCAAAGCTATTATTTTGGCAATCTCTTTAATCATAGGTTTCCCGTTAGACCGCCTAAATGATTTAGGTGGGTTTGAGTTTAGGTTCCAGGGTGAATATGGGTTTGGGTTGGTGGAAATGAACTATATAGATCCGCCTAAATCGTTTAAGCGGTCTAACGCAAGTTTTTGCCTTAATTTTTTACCTATGTCATACTTTTTCATGCTCGTGAAGTGCTTGGCATTTGTGGAACATTGAAATATGGTGCTATAGATTGATCATGGCTGGATTTGTATTTTGTATAACCTTTGCTATCTACGAGGTCTTTTATTGGCAAGGACTCCATCTCTTAAACCTGCCGTTTAATGGTGCTTTTGTAGCATGATGCCTGCCAAAAACTTTTGGGGAATATTTCTGTATCTGTTAAGGGATCTTACATGTTTTTGTCTGAGGGAAAAGCGGTTAACTTGCATTAGCAAATGCTGCTCATAAAGCATTAGTACCGAGGCTAAGGATTTGCATTCACACCATAATGGCCAGCCTCCAAGCGTGGTGCTTTTAGTTAGACGTCAGCATCTCTTCTTAACACGTTGTTGGTAACGCCTGTCATGGCCCTACCTCTTAATTGTACCTTTTGAGGATGACAATTGTGCTGATTCACACCACATTAGGAATATTCTGATTTCATTGTGTGATGACCAGATAGATTGGTTATTTGGGATGTTTTAAACAGTTACAATGTTTTCGTGGAAATATATTCAATCTATATCATACAACCCCTGTGAAAAACATGTTTCATTTAGACCTTTAACAAGAGGAATTTGACCATATTTTCAACACTCTGCGCCTCATAATTGTCTAGTCTTCTTAGGGACGATAATATTTTGTTTTAAGAAAGAAGTGGTTACGATAATATTTTGTTTTAAGAAAGAAGTGGTCTTTTCTGCCTCATTGATTCTATATGCTCCTTACCATGCTTGTCCTATGCCAAACTTGAATATTTGGTGCTCATCAAACACGCATCCCATTTTTATTATCAGGTTATTATTAATCTCAAAATCTTTTCTGATGAAAAATCAAGTCATGCCAAATCCCTTTAAAACACAATCTTTAAGCTTTATGCTGTCAACCCTGTTAGCTATTATATGCCAGTGAATTGGAATGATTTATCTAGCTACTATTAGTGTTGCTAAAAGCATCGGCATAAACTCCAAGTATGATGTTCTGATATTCCAGCATAATGCTGTTTGTGTTGTTTGTCCACTTTTACGAAAATGTAATTAGGATAATGATAAGAGACTGCTTCCTCTTATTATCCTACTTAAAATTTTTAGTTTCACTGCCTTAATTCATACTTCTTTCATTCTACCAGTTGATTAGAATTCATTCAAGGAATACACAGCTTGGATGGACCCGCCAAAAGGTAAATAATTTTTGTATTTGTATGTTTTTCCTTAATTGGATTATTGTTCTTTTGATGTCTTGCAACCGTTTTTCTTAAGTAATGCTATAAAAGGGATACCATTTTTTGTGAGATTCCTTATATTTAGTGTGTAACACTTAGTTAATCTACACGAATTATCTAGTTCGTCATGCTCACTGCTCAATCTGCGTATTGCTTTCAGTGGAACAGTAATCTGAATCTGGCCTTTTCTATTTGACGTATTTCCTAAATTGCTACTCTGTTAGCAATTTCATGTCATGCCATCATAATTCTGTACTTGGCTGCTTCGCACCATTCTCTCAGCCCTTTGAAATCTGAGCAACTCAATACTTAGAACTGGGGATATGTGTAATTATCATGTTAGTTTCCTTTTTGCCGTCAGGATGTTAGAAATCAATTGCAAACTGTAACTATATTGACTGGTATTTGAATCTGATGGCTATTCCTTTTTAACAATAATTTCAGGTCATTCATCTATTGATTGGATCATCCAATCTCGGTGAGGATTGCTAGCTTTCTGATCACTAGTCCTGATGGGTCTTTTATTTGATTAATTTCAAGGGGACATGATGGCATCCTTGGAAGAATATTTGTTGTGACTTTTGGTTGTCCTTTTACTAGCATGTATTACTTTTAGGATAAATTCCGACCCAAACCTTTTCCCTTCTCTGGAGTTTAGTTTTTGATAAGCGAAGGTTTCTCATTTGTTTATTTTGGGGGCGGGGACATTTTATTCCCACCCACTTCATAACTCGTAAGTGGGTGCTATGAAGCAGGGATTGAAGAACAGTTAACGTGATGCCCTTAAAATGTTGAAAATTATTTCTTATGAAGTATAGTTGATTTGTGTCTTTGAAATGTTATGCCTCAAAATATATCAGCAAGAAACACAGGAAAACCTCTGTGTCACAAATTATATCAGCTCATCTTTGATTGAACTGTTTCATTTATTTTAGTGGGCCATGATTGTTATTTGATGATCTTCTATGCTGAAAACAAAAGAATATCCATGATATCAAAATCAGAATGCTGGTGCTGAATCTGAGAAAATTTTATTGCTGGCTCTTGAATTCTTGATAACACTAACATGCAGTAATCGGTTTTTATCACATTGAGAAACTGAGAGTATACCTGAAGAACTGTACATTTATCCTTAATATCATTCTGGTGACCTCTTTCTGAAACTGCTTTCTGAATAGGCTTTAGACTGTCGATGTTCGATGTTATGGCACTAATAAAATTGAAATTTTCATTTGCAGGTTATTTCCTTTATTTTGTATTAGATATTGTTGCAACTTGTAAGGGCTGGATTTGCTGGTCGTATTCCTGTGGTTTTGTCGTCATGGGTAGGGAAATCTCATAGTGTGATTATAATTTTCGTAGTTCATGATGTTAGCATCATAAAAAATACTTACATCTGATATATTATCATTGGCAGCCTTCCCCAGAATTCTGTTTATTACAGTATTTCTCCTGCTTTTGTCATTTTGGTGAGTTTTCTCTTGTCTCGACAAATTAAGTCTTATTTTTACTTGAATGTGATTTGACATAAGATACTTATGACTTTTCAGTAATATGTTTTGTAGTGTGATTATATGGAATTTCCCACATGTGTAGTAATCCAGTCCAAATTTGTGGAAGTAACATGTCCGATAAAATGTTAAATGATTTTTCTACCCCTCTGTCTTCTTCATCTGCATCATCTTACATTGTGCAATGTTTCGTTGATTTAAAATTTTAAATTTCAAGAGAACATTATGTGCAAATTTCTGAAGAGAAGAATTGGTTAGGTATTTGTGATGGAGATTATACGATAACAATATGCTTGAACTTTCTGGTGAGAAATGTAGACGAAGGCTGACTCATACTATCGAGTTACATTTTGCTATCTTTATCTAAATTTTACCATCTACCATGTACTGATTATTATGCAAGGCGACTTTAGTGGAAGTTGCCTCGCCATTTGGCAGTCCTTCGTTCATTTGTAAGCACTTGTAAACTCTGTCTTGTTTGGGTTGATGGTTTCCAGGGTAGATCTCTGCCATCACCCAAATGATGATGACGATGATGATGGATACAACCCCCAAGAAGCCCTGCTTGATAAGACGAATAAAACTATCACACGGACTAATGAACGCCGACGGTGTTGTGCCTTTAGGTCACTTCATATTGGAAGCCGTCAAAAGATTGTGATTCTGGTAAAGAAGCAACCTTCAATTCTCGATAACAGATTTGGAATGTTATATAATCTAATCTAACTTATCCAATGACAAACTTCAACCAGGTAACAGTTTTAGTTCTTGCAATAATGGTAGCATCTTCAGTGCTGATATGGATTGGGATGGGAAACAGTACTATCCAGCCCGCGGTTGTCGCTCAGGCATGTAATCATGGTTCAATTGTCTTCTATTATCAAATTGACTTTCTTTTTACTCTGTTATATCGCTTCCTGTCCAGTTCTTGTGGACGTGTTTCGTGTGGATTCTCTCGACGGATTTCTGACAGACAACCGTAGCATACAATTATTCTATCACCCGTATTTGCAATATAATACTTATACAACAAATCGATCTCTTCTTGAAGGTATACGTAGATCTTATCGCCGTGGTCGTTCTTTTGCTGGGAGGGGCCTTGGCGTGCTATGGTGAGCAGCTCGACTAGAGCTCTTCGATTGTATCGTGATAGCAAAAGAAATGCATTTGGTCTTTACTCAAATTTGAGTATTATTTGATAAGCTTAAAATTATGTCATGGTATATTTTATAATAAAGCTTCGTTGCTCCATAACAATTGAATGATCTGTTTAATTCTTAATTATTGGGGATCTTTACCGCATTTCTTCTCTCTTTTGAGTATCTAATACAGTACTCGTATTCATCTAACATATTCGATATCCAGGAGTTGTGTTATTCTTGAAAATGAGGAAAGTGAGATCGGAGCAAGCTTCGTCTGAAATGTGGAAGGTAGTCAACTTGATTCCCTTTTGTTTGCTGTCCCATCTCCATGTTTTCCATGAGTATTCATTTTGGAAAGCCACACGCGCGCACACACACATATTATATAGGTATGTAATCAAATGAGAACCCACATGAAAATGCACGAGAAATAGCCCGTATGCACTAAACGAAGCAACCGAATGCATGGTTCACATGTTCGCATTTAGATGTGGGTTCTCAAATATTGGTTCACATGTTCGCATTTAGATGTGGGTTCTCAAATATTACACCCCTATATATATATATATGTATATCATTTCTTTTTCTCTTCATTCATTTCTTTCGCCTGAAGATTTTCTGTGGCTCCCATCACAGGTTGCCGGTTTGGCTATTGTCTCTGTTATTAGCTTTACGTCGAGTGCTTCAATCGCAATATGTACTCATATACCTGTAAGTTCTTCTATCTTTACTCCTCAATTTCCTTTCCTGTACGCTAACAAACTCCATACTGCAGTTGTTTTATGGTCGGGACCAACGACAGACGGGTGTTGTTCGCACTTCCCTTCTTCTTGTTTTGTATTATTTCATAGGTACGTCGATTTAAAATCCCATTATACTAAACAGTAGAGAACTTTTAAATGAAGTTATTTTATGTCTTTGCAATTTCCAACGCCATGCGATAATTTCAATATGGATCAGTATGATGATAACACATTAGCCTTTATAATTGATTCTAACAGGATTTAGATTCTTATTGGGTTGACGCGATAAAGATACAAATTTCGTGTTGGATCCAGAATGGATATAGCTATCCATTAATGAAGTAGAATTTGATCGGATATGGATAATCCATTAACAAAATCTGTAAATGAATATTTCGTCTGAGACTCTCATAGGATCATTATGGTGTCATGTCAATCCGAAAGAATCTTCTTGTTATTTTGTTTGTTTTTGGGCTTAATGTATTGGATTCAGATGAAACCCCCTAATGAACCAAATTGTTGACGGATTGAGAAGATAATGATCCAATGTGCTCGAATTGCCACTCTAGTTGAAGATCGATCTAAATAGAGAATTTTTTTTGTTTGCAGGTTCATCCGTGCCTTCAGC
Organism: Ocimum tenuiflorum; assembly: GCA_001278415.1. Lineage (NCBI taxonomy): Eukaryota > Viridiplantae > Streptophyta > Magnoliopsida > Lamiales > Lamiaceae > Ocimum > Ocimum tenuiflorum. The sequence goes on along the minus strand of AYJT01085981.1, from coordinate 1,643 downwards.
AGTTGTTTTACATCTGATGAGAGAATTGCCGCCTCCAGCCACAAGTAACAATAGACGAGAGGAAGAACCGACAACGATTACTTTCATACAAGACGACGACTCTGTGACAGGGGCTCAACGACAGTGCTGGACCAGAGCAACCAGCATGCAGAATCAGGTCGGTCCATTATCGAGACTTGAGTAGCACAATTCAGTATAATTTGGGTTTCTCATCTCAATTTGATGTTGTATGATGAATGCGCGCAGGTATCAAGAGCAAGCCCCATATGAAACCGCTCGACTTGTTTCGTGTGAAACCAGCGACTGCGGTGCTCAGGAACTGAGCTTGTAGTCGCTCGCTTCGAGGCCACCAAACCCAAGAAAAAGAAAGAAAGAAAGAAGAAAGTCGTCCCGACGACGGTGGTGGAAAGCCGAGGTGTACAGCCGCAAGACTGCCTGCCTTGGGTATATTGTGATAGCTTTGTCTGTCTGTTTGTGTTGTTGTACATGGTCATAGCAGCACTAAACAAACCTTTTAAATATTAGTAGTATTATTTTCCCACTCATTTCATGTGTTTATATTTCATGATTGAATTGCGGCTAAAGGGAGATCAAGAATTTAGTTTGAGTTATTACAACATTAATGCTATATTTACTCTAATGTAGGGATGGACCCAAGCCCCCTAGACCAGAAAACTAATATGTTTTCGTTGTGTAATTATTGACAAATTTTAAATTAAAAAAAAATATTAGAATAAATAAACCTCATTTATTCAGTAGGCATGAACGATTACAAAATCATATAATCGATGATATATTGAAATTTAACATAAAAATATATAAACTACATTGTAGTTATTAATTTAAATATTTGAGAGACTAAAATAAATAATTTACATTTTGTAAGAAAATATAGTTGTTTAGGGCAATGATCTTGAAGAAAACTAGAGGAGATGATAATTAATAAGTTAGAGAGAAATTTAATATCAAACATGACAGTTTGGCCGAGTGGTCTAAGGCGCCAGATTTAGGCTCTGGTCCGAAAGGGCGTGGGTTCAAATCCCACAGCTGTCATACATTTTTTTTATTTTTTCATTCAGTAATTTTTTGTGATTAATTCAAAGCATCAATTATTTAATTTTTCTTCATTCATCATTTTCATCAATTATTCAAAAGCATAAATCTGGAAGGACAAGCCTTAATTTTTATCAATCATCTTTCACGGTCTAGATCCCCTATTATATAATGGTCTTACACATTGTGCTACATTACAACACAATGTGTAACAGGAGATCCGAAATCATCTTCCTTGATTGATATACTTGTCAATAACCCAAGCGATGTAACACAATATATAACACATTGTGTAACAGAGGATCCGAAATCATCTTCCTTGATTGATACGCTTGTCAATAATCGAAGCGATGTAACATTTTTGTGTATAAGAGATCCGAAATCATCTTCCACGTCCCAAAGAACCTTTTGCTACCATTTCTAGTTCTTTTTTTTTTTGAGCAATACCATTTCTAGCTTTGACAAATGAATAGTGAATAAAGACCGCAGAAAAACAATACTCTCGTAATGGCTCTTTCTACCTCTCAAAAAGAAGCTTAATTCATCCATCATCACATCTCAACTCACTTCATCTCTGCATCATATGTATA
>AYJT01085976.1:0-10317 GCA_001278415.1 Ocimum tenuiflorum | reverse complement strand
GAGAGAGAGAGAGAGAGAGAGAGAGAGAGAGAGAGGTACATTACCTTGAAAAAGGAAAGGCGAAAAGCAGATCCGTTTGCAGGAGCAGATAGATCGATGAGAGGAAATCAAAATGTGATGAAATCGAAAGCAAAGCAATAAATATAGTAACGAATTTGTGGGTGGGTCTGTTGAGTTGCCAATTCTTCACGACTGTATGAACACAAACCGCTTTCATTAAATTTTTTCAACTATAACACACGGCGCGGCCCGATCACAATTACTCCATCCGATTAACTCTCCCCGCACATACGCACGCGCGATTGTAATCATATGCAACCCACGTCTTAGCTGCAAATTAAGCACGTCGTTTATTTGTGTGTTGGTTGACTCCTCTGAATTTTTTAAATGAAGGTATTAACGCGAATTGGTTATGAGAGATATGATAGTACATTCTTTTCTCTCATTTCTCCTAAAAAATTGCTAAAAGCTTAAACGACTATAATTCACTCAAATCAAATTATTTTTCCGCCTATCATGTACCAAATTAAAGCTGTTTTTATATGTTTTCAATTATATCAATATTGAATATATTTGCTCAAATTCCTTTTTTTTAGGTTCACACTACACACATACAATGGTATAATCAATTGCATATTATAATGTAGTCATTTCCATAAACGTATATGTTCTTTTGCATGTTGCATACCATTATAAATTTATTGCATATATTCAGAACTATGTTGTTACAGATGCCATATTATATGTCTGCAAATAAATATATATTATATTATCAGAAAATAAAAAATTATTATAAAATTACCAGTACAACAGTTTGCAGGGCAGCAGTGATGGGAGAAGCGCGGTTGGATGGTCAGAGATGGGCTGCTGAGGCGTCATTTTCTATGTTGAGATTTGTATTTGGCCCAACTAATCTCTAATTGGACTCACTTTTTATCTTATTTTTTTCTTCTTTTCCGATACGGAAAATTAGATACAAACCACACAAAATATAACGGATATATATATATATATATAGCGATGTAATCATATGTGAATTCTTTCTGATGATTGAATTTGTGAATTAGACATATTTCTATATGTATTAGATATTTTTTACATGGAAAGATTCATTTTCGTATTTCACAGGCATATTTTTGGTGTTGCACGTATTTATATTTTAAGATATAGCAAATATAAAAATGCCTATCATATACATAAAAATGTCCAATACACGTGAAAATATGTCTAGTTTACAAGTTCACTAAAAAAAAAAGTTCGCATTTGATTACAAACCCATCTATCTATATACATATATATATATATATACACGCGCATTCCTCTTAAAAGTCAGATATCGTATCTCATTTGTGGACATCGTAGGCATTGTCAACTACAATACCAATGGGGAAATTAATGTGTTAGTTGGAACATATGGTCCCATAACAAACAAATTTATTACTATTATTGGTCATGTGAAGAGTGTGATATCTCATAAGTGGATACTTTAAGACATCATTTCGTTAACTTTCAAAAAACAGTCGTCTTATTTCTTGCTAACTCAAAATCATTGGGTTATTTGAGTTCACCAGAGGACATTTATTTTAGACTTTGAGCAATTCAACCATGTATATTTCTTAATTTACTTGTTTGTCTATCTATTTTTGGAGTTTTTAATTAAATAACTTTCATACAAATATTATATGGTAGACTATAACGTTGTTTCTCGTATACGAATAACTATAATGGATACCATTAAAATAAAAAATATAAAAATAAATAAACATAATTTATATTGTAGGTATAAATAATTATAAAATCTTACAATGCATGACATTAAAATAAAAATATCTAAATTATATTATTATTCTTAAATTGACTAATTTTTTTATTAAATTGACTATTTGAGAAAGAAACATATACACATCTTTATAAATAGTATTGAATCTCTAGATTATCTTGAAAAGCACTTCGTTTTCTTGGTCTTTGTTGGCAGTCTGAAGCATTAAAGACTGGGCTTTCACTATTTTCTCTCTCCCTTGTTTTTTTCTTTTTTGCCCTTTGGAGATGAACTGGGATTTCACTCTTGATAGTTATTGAAAGGGACAAGAGTTTGATATGAGTGGTAGAGCTAGCATCTTGTTCGAAAGGATGGTGATGCTTCAAAAGTGACTTCTTTATACTAAAAATACGTAGAAATAAGAAATGAAGGTGTAGATTTTGTCCGAATAGAAGACATAATACCGTACATAAATTAGTGGGATTCATTTACAAATGTTTGAAAAAGGGAAAAGTATTTTACAAGAGACGTTGAAACCACTCAACATCTACCAAGAGAACTTCACGCCACACAAGAAAATATTTGGTTGATTAATAAATAAAAAAAAGTAAGAAAAAAGATGTACAATCCCGTTGTTTATGGTCCTCAAAGGTAAATGATGATGCCTCCATTAAACAATAGCTTTGAAATGTGAAAAAAAAAAAATGAGTGTCATCTACCTAACACGCGACGTAGAGCGGGAGGATTTTCCCATATTTTGTGAATCTTTGAAACAAACAAAGTGGACAAGAGTGGTTCCATTTGGGTAAACTGCAAACACACTGGTTCCTATCTTTTTGTTGCAGAGTGAGCACATACTGTCCCCACTAATCTTCACTGAGTTCTTCCTTTGGCTATACACTTCGTCTTTCACCTATTTGCAGCACCACCCATCATGAAATAATCAAAAATATGGTTAAAAGGAAACTCAAATGTGAAACCATGTATTGATCAACATGTGTGTTGAGAAAGAGCACACCATTTTTCAAAGGAAGATTGTTTTCTTTGGATTTCAATTCAGAACAGAGCAAGCAGATGAGGTCAGACGTGTAGCATGATTAGAAGAGATGATTGAAAAGAACACAAATGAAGCCAAGAATAAGATGGCAACAGTTAAAATAATGGTATCTGATTGAAATTTCAGTTTTGTTTAAGGTTTGGTAGTTTTTGTGCGATAGCCCGGATACTACGAACAACTTAAGTAGGAAAGTCTTGTGCAATGAGCTGAAAAGTGGATTGTTGCAATTTGTTCACAAACATTTCGGAAGAAACATACCTGTAGGTTCTCACTCTCTCTGAGCCTCCTTATGACAGAAAAATTCCTGTATCCTTCGCCGGATTTTCTTATAAGAGGACTAAGAAAAGGAAGTAGATTCTGCAACGAGTCCAAATACAAGCATTAAGAGAGTGAAAAGGGACTAGATTTTGTTTGCTCTTGTGAATATTGTAGAAATTCAGGAATGCACATGGATCTAGTACATCTTATCTGACAATTACTATATTCATCAAGGGTTACCTTCAACTTAGTATCCTCTGGAAGCAGTCTTATAGCCTGCGCTCCGTTTATTCGATCCCATCTTTGACGCAACAAATCAAGGACTTTATCGAGCATAATGGTCGAAGAACCTTCTTCAGTGGCGTCATCTGTATCACCATCACTCTTTCCACTATCTGTACCACTTTGGTTGATGCGTGTCTCCTCAGCACCCTCAATTTCTGCAATCTTCTTTGATGCGCGAATTTTGCTTCTACTAGATCCCCCACCAGCCTTGGGAATTGCAGGGCTGTTCCAAGCGGATGTCAAGCTAGTAATTCTCTTTTCAAAGTTTTTTGTTGTCTTCTGAGGATTCAGATATATTTGAAGTAGAATGAGGTAAATGTTGCCATAAGATTTCCCAGAACGTTGAGGTCCAGATTCATAGATCCGATCACAGTAGGACAATGCCAATTCAGGAACATTAAGCTATAATGACAAAGACAGACGGAGATTAGGACAACTAAATGATAGTTCCTGGGAGGAATAATACATCATCTGCATCAAGGTTTGACATGTATCAGAGACATAATACCATCTAACTTCTAGGATATAAGGTAATTAGTAATATATAACACAATAACCATGTCAAAATTATAGGGGAATGGAAACCCTTATCAGTTCATATAACTATATATTTCCTCAGTTCATGATTTATAGGAAGATGATGATTCAAACAAAGTACTCAGTAATGAAGTACCTTGTGAACATATATTGAAAGAGCAAGCTCGTGCAGGTTCATCTTTCCCAACAAAATTGCTCGTTCTTCATATAAGGCATCTGGTGGAAGACGTTTCAACAAAACTTCAGGATTGTACCCAGATATACCCTCCAAAGCAGACAACAGCTTCTTCCTTGTAGGTGAGTATGTTCTCTCATCCCACTTTTTTTGAGAACTAACGTCATTGTACCAGTCAAGCACTTCTGACAGGTATATTTGCACCTAAAAACATTAAAAGTAACGGAAAAAAATACTTAATAATATTAATTCATACCTAATGCACCAAAAATATCATTATTTCAGTAGTAAACAAAGGAAAGAATGTAATACTGGTCGTGTACCTTTATTGCATGCAAAAATAAAAGACCCTAAACTGTTCCTATCAGACAAGTAATCGTGTACAGAATGGATGCATGCACACACCACCAAAAATAAATGATGGGAGATATTTATAACTTTGGAACATCAACTAATAATCCATGCATCTTCTGTAAATGTGGATGAAGCACATGTATTCGTACCATTTCATTCTGGAGATTACGTGAAACACTGTTCTCGTTCATTTCAAACATAAGTTCCAAATATGTAGCCTGCATATTTGGAGCATGCTGTTTTAGATAAGAGTTCACCAAGTCCGCAGGAATGTTTCCCGACAAGAAGAGCTCAATAGTTTGTGTCGGACAGCTTTCAAGGACAAGCAAAGAGAACTCCAGGACAAGCATCGGATCTGTACTGCAGAGAGGCTGAAAAAAGAGAAGACACCAGAAATATTAACAAAAATGGTCATCAATGTCCTACACCCAAACTGATATACACTGAGATCTCTTCAGCAGGATGCTTCAACCTTTGCATTATTTCGTAAGGCATAAGTTGGTACTTATTAGAGTGAATTCTGTTACAATATCCCACATCAGGTCCATCCTGATGAAAATGTGGATGGACATATAAGTGAGTGTCAACCATTGACCTCTGACCATGGTTTTGCGCTAAATTATGGCTCTCTAGCTTTTATACCCAGAAAGTTGAGAATATCATAACAGCTTTCCGAGCTACATTTCACATGATATTGAAGTAACCATCTCAATGTAATCACATGATACTGTTTGAATCCCATAACTAAATCAAGTAGTATGATCTCAACATACTTCAATACTTCACAAGAAAACTGACCATTCAATTCAGAGCAAGATGACTTGAAGTAACCATCTCGATGTAATCACATACTGTTGTGATGGCATCAGAACAGCATTAACACCAATATAATGCAAGAGATGAAACATGTATTTTCAATGACCTAGCGGACTAGTATTAAAAAAATGAACTGGAACCTCCAAACTTAAGAAGTAATGACGAATACCCTAGAAAAATGACGGGGGACGGGCGGGGCGCAATAATTCAGGGATCAGCTTGTTTAATCAATAAATCTTCATAAATAATATATAAAAGCTGTCCAGATACAAAATTAAACTGTCAATATATCAAAGCAGAAATAGCATCTGATTACAATTAAGACTTACTTTGAGATAATCAATAATCATTTCAGGCTTGAACTTCTGGCCAAGCTCAGCTGGTGGGTTGTCTGAGTTTGAATCTTCCACCAATTTGTGAAGAAGCTTTAGTGCTTCACGATGCATGGCATTGTATTTATAAAGTTCTAGAAGACAGGTATACTGATTCTTTTCCTGCAAAAACTCCTCACATATTCTTAAATCACAATAATTAAGGCCCCTAAGTAGTTCCAAAGCAGCTGACGTTTGTCCTGTCAATAGAAGAGCTTGGAGTAATGCTGTGTCAAGTATGGCTGCAGTGTCCCTGGCAACTGAGCTGATAGATATGTTGGTTCGAACCTATAAGATCCAGAGATAATAGTTAAATGGAAATCAAATACGTTGAACCTGATGGTGCTATTTCATTGAAATGGCTTTTTGATGATACTAGGCACGCTTTATGTAAAACAGTAATAAAGTTACAGTTCAGAGAACTGTGATCTTTACACTGTAGACTACATGCACATGCACAACAACTCACAATAGGGTATAAGAGATTCGGAAACATGAAGAGACACAAGAACTATACAACAGTGTGACAAATTAACTCTATGCTTGAGGTATGACTCGATGGCATCTACTTTAGGGTATTTCATCCCCCCAATCTTACCTTGTAGCAGAAAGAACAACTTTAACCTTCATTTTAAACTTGCAAAATAAACAGTTATAACAATATATTTCCAACAGAATGCACTAACAATATAACTCCAGCATCTAAAGATAAACATAAGTAACAATGAGAAAAATTCTTACTTTGCTCGTTTTCCTTGGCCGACTGTTACTATAAGAAATAAAATTATGTCCTACAGCATCTGAAACAACCTCCTCAGTTCCTTCTGCAGCAGCTTTATCAACAATACCGAATCTCTTCCTCTGCAGGAACTTAATGAGAGCCATCAAAGTATTGTGGCTCATTTTCCTGGATTCAAGATCTGATCTTTCCTCAGAGTCCAGAGTGTTAAGTGGAAGTGAAGATTCCATATCATCTGACAAGTCTGAGGAACCTCTTGATAGAACTGGAGCATCTCCACCAACATCCATATATTGCTCAGGTTCAGGTACAACAGATGATTTGGGAAGAATGATAGACGGATACATAGAAAGCACATAAGTGATTTCCACCTGAGATTCCAAAAAGTGTTCCATAGCCTCCTCATAATTCCCATTCTCAAATAAATAGTGAGCATATCTGAGTGCATAAGATTCAACATCAAGTACTGGACACGTGACAATAAGGAGAGGTCATAAATAACACTGTATACGACAAATAACTTGAGAATTCAATTACGCATATCCCTTGATAATTAGTTTTCGAAATCCAACTTCATTCAGTCAAGATAGTAACACTTGAATGTAGAGACCAAACCAAGTCACTGAATTGACTGCCTTTATGTTTTAACAACCCACAAAAAATACATAAAGGGTATAAAAAATCATTGGTATAAGAATAGATAAGTACCTAATATGAATTGACTGCTCCTTTGCAGCCCGAAGGTTTGAATCTTCTGGAGGGAGTAACTTGCACAAAGCAAGTGCTTCCTCAAAGTTGCCTGAAGCTGTTAGTTGTACAATCTGCATAATGAGAAAGAAAGAAGTCATTTCATAACTGGATCTCTGCAGCTACGCTAAGCATTAATGTTAAAAAATATTCAGGCTCAATGAATCATTTACTTCTACAAGTTTGTTTTGGATTTCGTAAGAGTACTTTCTTGATGTTTTATTCAGTATATTATTATTTTAGAAAAACTGAAAAAGAAAACAGGACATCTAAATTTAATGTTTCTTGCTAGATCAGGAAAAAATCGCCAAAGCATTTCTCACAGAACATTTAAATTATGCTCTTTGTACATTACTTTATATAGTAGCTCTAGCTGATATATCATTCCAGATGATAAATAATCGCATAAAGCATAAATGCACATATCCAAATATATAAAATGAAGCAATTGAGGAGGTTAATACATGAGCCATGGGTGAACTCTCTCAAATTGAAGTAACCATGGATTTTGAGAGAGGATATACCTGCGCCCCAATTGGAACAGGAAATAAGCCATAAATAGAACTCTCTAACGCAACAAGTACAACATGGGTGCTCTGGAGGATCCGCCGAACATTGCGGAGAACAACTGTCTGGATCAGTGGATAAGGATCGCGAAGGGATCGTATCTAGATATTCAAAACATTAAGAGTTTAGGACCGATTTTTTTTTAATCTATTTGTATAATTAGTCTGTTGGAGAAAAAAAATAAGTATATGGTCATTTATAGTTAAAATACCTCAACATGTCTTGGTAGGAGACCCACTGCATATGGCTTCTGAACAAGAACTGCTGCAGGAGCTTCTGACCAGCAAATTCTGCCTTCCTGAAGAAGTTTTCCATTTTGATCGACAAACACTCCAATATTATCCTGAAGAATATTGCAAAAAATAATTTTTATTACATTATAAGCAAGTCTACGAATGAATGTGTTAATCTGTTCAATCACTTGAAAATCTTACATCACTGTACACAATAATAATTACCACAAGCAACAAAGAAGTGAGTTCTGCAATAACTTCAATATTATTCAACAAATCATGACCTATCTATTTATAAAGATAATCTCTTAATAAGTTCCACTACTAGAGTTTCAGCATTGACTAATGAATAGACCAACCAGCTAGAAGTCCACGCATCTAGCCGAATCTTAATCTGGTGCCATAATCATGAAATTATCAAGGAAAAAGAAATATATTACCTTCCCTAAAAGAAGCTCTCCTGTCGGGAGAGACACGACCAAAGGTGGAGCAATCCTCCCAGAGGGAAACACCTCAGACAATGCACCATTTGTTGAATTTAGTATTACATACTCCCTTCTGATTCCCAAACATATATTTTCACCACACCATGACATTGATTTGACCACATCAGGAACACCAAAATCTTTTACCTCTACGAATCCCCGTCCCCCTGAAACAAGCAACAAAACTAATGAAATCATATTTCTGTCCAGCAGAACCATCATTTTGACAATATTTAGTGAAAATTCTGGCAAAGATGTAAACTTGACCGTGTACAGGTGAACCAGGCCACTGTGACAGATGAACAACAATAAAGTTAAAAATTGGTTCAGTAAGCCGTGATAGAAGATGGGACCACATAAGTTGAATCAAATATTTACATTCAAAACTGCAAAAAAACTCCATAATGCTTAAAAACTATGATTCTGGAAATAAAATTTTAAAAATATAAGTGAATTACGAGGAGAAAAAAGGTTATCTATCAAGTTCAAGAAATCAAATCATACAAAGTTCACATTTTTCAGTCAATTTATGAGGTGAACCTCATGTAAACATGAAAAACCTTCATCAATCACATGATTCTGTGTGCGAGAAACAGCACAGGAAATTTATGAATCAAAATCATAACTCTTTAAACCAAACAAAAAACAAACAGCCACTAAAAAGCACCCAATTTTATATATTGGATACAGACATGTTCTCAAAATCCAATGAAGCTTCCACCCACACCAAATGCCATCATACTAGCTAATCAATTAAATTCTACTATAACTATGAATATGAGGACAAATTTCATAGCCCTGAGAATTCAAAAGGTTTAGGATAGAATGTCCTTATAATAGTAAGACTATTCACCGTCATGTCTGAAGATGCAAACCCTCTTCTGCCTCGCAAAACACAGAAATCCGCGTCTATCATCCCAGGAGTAGGCGTTGGCGCCCTTGGCTTTAGTGATCACGGCAAGAGTCTCGAAATAGGGCAGCCTATGAAAGGCGATCGATTCCGAGAGTGAGAGCAGAAGCTCCCGTGACTTGAGCACCTCCATCGCCAACATCGGCTTCTTAGAAAAGCCATTGATCGTACGCTCGAGGACGTACGGCTCCTTCTTAAGCTCCGGCGACTGCAAATGGAAGTCGGAGGATGGCGGCGGAGATCGGGCGTCGCCGGCGGAGGACTCGGGGCAGTAGATACGGAGCGAACCGTCGGAGCAGGAAAGGAGTAGGTTGTGGCCGTAGGATTCGACGGCGTCGATTTTGGCGGCGGAGTTTTGGATGAGCTGAAAGGAATCGTAGGCGCTATGCACCATCTTTTATTTGGATTAGATACGAGATTGACTAGTTTTGGAAGAAGAAGAGAGCACGAACCAGAGTAAAACGACGTCGTCCGCTGTGGGACAGTTACTTTTACTCTGCATAGAAGTGTGGTGAGTCCCGCGCTTTTCAACTTTATATTTTGATCTCAAGATCATTAATTTCTGCTACAAATTATTGATGATAATGCTAAAAATATTACTGGGATATTTTAAGAAAGAAAAAATATATTTACCTAGCGATTGATTTTATTGTTTAGTAAGATGTTAATTATTATATAAGTGATTGAACTTGTCAATTTTAGTCATGTGGCTTAATTCCTCATGTATTAAACAATGATTTTAAATTATTAATTAACACACAATTGAGTACGGGTTTTTCAGTTGTGTTTGATATATTTTTAAAAAAACGAAATGTATTTTTTGAAAAAAAAAATTATTTATTGACAATTTTTTTTAATTGAACAAAGAGAAAATAGAGAAAAAATTCAAATTTATTTTTAGAAGGATTTTTTTTAAAAAAATATAGCGTAATTTTTTAGAAAAAACTAAATCAAACAGGTAATCTAACTTTCGAGAACTTAGTCTATGCCTAACAAAAAAAAAAAAAGTCCCCTACATAAATGC
>AYJT01085947.1:0-14482 GCA_001278415.1 Ocimum tenuiflorum | reverse complement strand
TATATATATATATATGTATATAAAATGATGTGGTGGCTGCTTACCCTGAGTTGTTGAGAGAATGCTTGGATCAATTTATCTGCGAATCTCTCGGGCGTGAACAGGGCACGCGACGACGAGTTGGGGAAGAAATAGTTGTTGATGTAGTCGTTGCTGCCCATGTTGACGACGTACAAACACTGGCGCAGTTTGTCCGCCGCGGCCCTGGTGTTTCCGAGCAAGGCGTTGAATCGAACTACCGTTGAAAGATGGTTTTGCAGCTGCTGATTCATGCTGAATCGACCACCCTGCAGAAAATTAAATTAAAGACCTCGTGCTGAATAATTTTAAATTAATACTTCATTTTCAGTTTTTAGTTAAAGCTGATTAATTCATAATCATCATTTCTGACTTTTAAATTCAATTTTTTCAACCTATTACAAAGATGTATATAATTGTATGCTATATTTTTCTAAATTAACGTATGTGTCGGTTGCAGTTAAGCTTAATTCCTTTATATCAGAATAACAAACTGAAGGTTAGATTTTCTGAGTTTCATGTAGTTTATAATATATCTAGTAAGGAAATTTAGTTAGGGTTATATTTGGTAGTATTTATGCCTATTTTAAACCAGAAAAAATAGTTGTTGTGAGATCTACCTATTTGACCTCTTACATGTGTGTGAGAGAGAGATAAATAATTTAGACAAAAAATAAAAAGAATAAATAATTTAGACAAAAAAAAAATAATTTAGACAGTTACCAACTGAATTCCGGACACGTCGAGGATTCCAGATCCTCCCGATGCATAATTCAGTCCTTTGAGAATAGCTGAGCCTCTCGTTGTCACAAATGGTGGGATTGAATTGTTAAACCCTAAGGACTTAGCTGCATGCAAAAGTTAATATTCAAAATTTCTCAAATGTTAAATGAACGATCATGATTGATTCATTGATTGAGTTCGGAACAAAAAACACGAAACATTAAAAAAAAAAAAAAACAGTGTTTGCATTTTCTTTCCAGTGCTGTTTTATTTTGGTTTCGAAAATTTACTTTTAGTTCCAACATTAATGGATCACTAATACGAATCACGCATTCATCTGCTCGTTTTACATTATCTTTGGTTCATAGTGTTGCAAAAGATTTATTGAATTGCAATAAAGATGCCAAAACATTTGTTAAACTAAGAATGCAGAAACATTATGACGAAAGTGAAAGGATGGGACTGAAAACAAATCTTTGAGATTGAAATGAAACGAGATTGCTTCTTATGAGACCTAAAATGCAATTTACTCAAAAGAAAAAAATAATAATACCTAGGAAATCGGCGGTGTTGAGGCCGTTGGTGAACCTGCCGGTGGGAACGCCGCCAGGATAATCAATCCCGTAGGGCAAATAATTAGCTCTTGCCGTCGTGATCAGGCCGTTGTTGTTGCCGTTGTCTAATTGCGAGTCGCCAAAGAAGAAGAGGCAAGGAACAGCTTCTCGGCCTTGGATCAGTATACCAGGCCTTGATGCAACCAATAAGATTGCAAGAATAATTACACATTTTGTGGTCGCCATTGCTGATGATATATATGTATATATGTATTTTTTCTGGTTGATGATGATGAAGAATTTTGCACTGAAATGGGGCCTTATATAGTTGAGCTTTCATGCATTGTAAGCATGCAACTTGACGATCTATATAGTATGTATTCTATAATAATTAATGTAATATCGAACCTTATTTTACGACAAATACATGCAACACCCTTTGACACTTGCTGTGTCGAGGTTATCCTAACAAACTAGAAACCATTTTTGAATCAATAATATATACATAAAATGAAACTATATCATACATCATTGTATTATAATACTAAGGTCATATATCACTGTTTGAATAATTAGAATCTTGAAAATTATAGGACATATAATAATGAATTCAAATTTCAAATTACTGCTCAGATATATACCCTCATATATAATAGATTTGTTCGTATATTAATAACTAGTTTTATAATGCTGAAGTTTCAATTAGTAAATTATATATATTTGCTTATACTTTTAGTGGTTATTTAAAAATACATTTGACTTTTCTATTAATATTAAATATTAGTATAACTATACTATAATGAGTAGGACAAGCATAAAATCTACAAAATAGGATATTTTTTTGCCAATTTATCTCAGCTTAAGTACTGATAGAAAAGCAAATGATTGATTTAGTACGTGTAAAAATGGGAAGTTAATTACTACATTTTTATAGTGAACTGTAGGTATATTTATACACACGAAGTGATTGTGCGTTATTATATTCAATTCATGTTATATGGCACATTGCAATTTTTTCTTATTTTCTTTTAAGGAATCATCTTGATAGAGCAAAAATAAAAGAACCGAGAAATTTTTACATAGATAATTCTAATAAAAAAGTATTAAAATAAATAAAAAAAAATTTATTGTGTGTATATATAATCAGAAAATTATATGACGGCTATTATTAAAATAAAATATGTATTATTATCGTTAAAATTATATATTTGAGATGAACGAAATAAGCAACGCACATTTTATAATAAAATAAATACTTTTATAATAGCTATAAATTACAATAGGAGTATGAAACATTGGTAGACCCTAATATAAAATCTTTTAATAATTTATAATCTTTTCACTTTTTCCTCTAGTATTTGTAGTTCGTGAAGAACAAACAAAATGAAACCACTAACGGTGGACTATCAATATTGGGTAAGGATAAAACATATACATATAATACATAAGTCTGTTATTTGTCGTCACAATATATAATAATAATAGTTGTTTAGTGGCGAATTCAGATTTTAAGCACTACAGATTGAAAGTGGTTTTAAAATATTAAAATTAAAAAAGAATTAATCATATAAAATATTTTGTATTTTCTCTTAAAAATATTAAAAAAAGTTCTGGGTGGCACCCCTTCAGCCCTTTATTGGGACGCCGCGATGTTGTTTAAATTCACATATAAAAGAAAACTCTAACAGAAAAATATTGTACAAAATATTTAAATTAAAAACGTTGGTGGAATTTAAATTCATACTTGTTTAGTAGTACCATAAGTTAATGGAATATATATAGTTTAATATATTCGTGTGTATGGGATTCTCGACGGTTATAAGATAGGTAGCAACCGTAGCATCTGGGGAATAACTTTAGGCCTTGAAGAAATAGCTCGCAAACTTTTGTTATAATTATAAAGTTGGTCAACTTTTGAATTCCTGCAATTAAATACAATAGTATTTAATTTCAAAAGTCAGTTGTATTAAAGGGATATATTATTTAACACTTTCAAAACGTGTCTAAAAATTTATCACCGAAAATAGAAGCACTAGACATTAATCTATGTAACTACATCAAACTGTTAGGATTATCATTTTGAGACTTATTGGATAATTCAGATTCTTTCAATTGAGACGTCAATCTAATCTAAAATAAACGGTTTGGCATGAATAAATCTAACAAAAAAATAACTAGGATTTAAAAATTCTAACCGGCCGATTGTCCGAGCCAAATTTACATTTATATTAGTAACAAAACCCAATATTTATAATCTATTTTATGTGTTCCATCTCATAATTTTTAATCAAATTAAAGTCATGTAATAATACAAAGCAAATAGCTTTTAATAGATAGTAAGGAACTAATTAAGAACATTAGAGATTAAATCATTCATTGAGAAAAATGACATTCAAATACTTCTTAAGTAGAGAAATAAAATATATTTTAATTGTTATAAAGTGATCAATGCATAGAATTGTGATACGTTTTGGAATTCTTTTATATCGAAAGAACAATTGTTAAAAAGTAAGATAGAGGTAAAATCTATAAGTGCCAAAATACTTGAAAAATATGCTTCGTAAGATCGCTAATACAACGAACTCACTTGATATCAAAGTTTAGATCAATGCCAGAACTTTTGTTCCATAAAACTTTTATCTTGATCTGACCAAGATCAAATAGCTCATAATTCAATAGGATTGATCCAAAATCTAGATTGGTTAGATTTTTAGTGAAAACTAAATCATCCAATGTGAATATAAAAATATCGGGAATGATTATTCTTAATTGGTCGAACACAAGGTTACGTATCATAATATGTTCCGTTTATTTGATTAAATACACTTTTCTCTTTTTATATTTGCAACTTTTAATTATCTCAAGTCCCTAGTAACATCGAACATATTGCTGTCAAATCTTTTAAAATGATAAGTGACACTGTTTAATATACCAGATACTATTTGTTAGGAGTTAGAATATTTTGATGATGTCAGAAACCATGTCTGTAGTATAGAATTAATCTTAATATGTAATATTGTATAGGTCTGAATTGTAATAGTATAGGTTCGCAGAGAGCTGAAGTTAGAAGGTTAAAGACTTAGAATATTTCAGAAGATCATGTTCTACTGCGTTAACTGAATCACAACTATGTCATCCCAGTTGTGAGACTCACAACTGAAGCATCTCAGCTATGAAAGAATCCAGCTGCAGTTCCCTCATAACTGACAGCTGACTTAAAGACAACATTGACTCCAGAGCTGACTTCCAAAAAAAAGAGCTGACATCCGAGGAATCTCTCTTTATCAAATCAGAAAGATCAACCCAGTTGTCTTTTAAACAACTTAGACAAAAGAGGAATACTCAGAGCTAACTTTCAGAATGTTTCCTAAAAAGGCATTCTGATTGTAGGTATTATCCAGCCGTCCATAGCAGAAAGCTGATGGACCGGTAGGAAAAGCTCTGAAAAAGCCTGTTGTAAGTACAAGAACGAATCTATTCTTTTGATGACGGATTTAACTATTCATGCCATACTTTTCACCTGCCTCCAAACAGCACTATTCAAATCCAACGAGTATAAATAGTGGAGGCAAAGGAAGAGAGAAAAGTACTGAAAAACTGAATCTCCATCTGCCCAAAACTATCTACTAACTCTCTTACAAGCATAAAAAGCTTTCCGAGTTTCTAACTCGAGATCTACCGGAGATCCGAAAGCTGTTTATAGTCGAGGATTCCGAGACCGTTGTCAAACTCTTATATGAGAACATCAACTACCAACCTGATTCAGGTTCTGAAGGGAACTGAAACCTTCACCTGCCTATCAAAGAAGTCAAACTCCGGTAAAGCTTCAAAGATTAGCCATGCCTGCGACTGAAAATGTTAAAACTCTCCGTTTCAGAAAAATCCTAGTTGTAAACCGTGTTCAAACACCGTGTATAATGAAGATTAGTGAATTTCCTTCATCTGAAGGAAGAGAGGATGTGTGATTGATTTAATCCGAACCTCTATAATATCCGTGTCGTTTTACAACTTTCCTTAAGTTCTGTTAAGTGTTTGAAAATCAGCTACCTATTAAGTAGCTGGAGTATGACTGAAATCAAATCCTAAAACCTAGTCGAGAAAACAAACATTGAACTAGTCAGCTGAGATTAAAATTTTGATTCATCTTTCCGCAACTGATTTTTCTCCAACGCTTCAGCATTATATCTATCTCTGATTTAGGACCAATACTGTAGAAAAATGACATGAAATCATTTACCGTGGAATTTTTAAGAAGTTTTGCTACAAATAAATGAGAAAAAAAAATTATTGGAGAAACCGTTTTTAATAACTTAACACGATTCATTAATCTAATTTCCACAATCATTTAATTTCATTCCTAAATTGTTCATTTTATTAATTCAACAGGATTCCCATATGCATATCGGCCATCATTTTGTAGCTCGAAGAGAATTTGTTATTTTATTTGGTTAACAATTTAAGCTTTTCAATGGGATGAGTAGTAAAGATATATTTTATTCTCAGTCATTCACACAAATGATCCACATTCTTAACTTTGTGAAAAAGAGTTAATTATGGCATAATTATGAATATTTAATGCAAACCACCATAATATTTGACGGTCTTCTCTCAATCAGGTTCTGCATTAATCAAAGTAGCTTTTGGAGGTTTGGCCAAAAAATAAAAAAAATCAGAGGGTAGAAAATTAAAATAAAGGTACAGATTATTTTCTCAAACCGCCTAACAAACTTGACTTGAGAAATATTTCTTTCGCGATCTTGCCCATACTTCAGATCAATACTTCAATATATATTAAGAATTATTAATTGAAGCTAAAAAACTAGAAAATAAAATGACACGTTTATAAAATCAAAGTTGACAATATTAATTTGTGCGAAACAGGGAGGTTGTGTAATTTTATTATTAATTAGCCGTGAAATTAATTTAGCCTCATCACTGCACGTGAATCACGTGATGTTTAAGTGTGAGTCCGTCGTCCATATGACCTAGATTTTATTGTATTTAAGTTTTAATATACATTGATTCATAATATATTCAGAGTTGAATATAAAATAGCACAAAGTTGAGAGATTGTATAGTTCTTGGGTTAATTTGTTTTAATTAATATATTTTAATTTTATACATGCTGTAATTTTAACATGAATATAACCGACTCGAATTAATTTGTTCGTTCTCAAATTTGATAAATCTAATTGAAAACGTTGTAATAAACTGAAATTAAACTAACCAAATTACTGAAAATGAACACTCAATAATTTGTGCATTTTCAAAACGAGTTTATCGAAATTTACTTGCCATATGATTGTGCTCGTGTTTGATGTCTTTACACTTCATTTCATATATTATACACACCCTGGTTTATTTATTTATTTATTTTTGGTATATATAGTTAGTGAATATCATTAAGTTTGAGGAATTTAAGATTCAAGACAACGATTCTAGAGACCGGATTACAGTAATTACTTGAATTTCTGAATTTTCATTGTTTATTGTTTCTATAGAGTTTAACAAGTCTCGCTAAATGCTGGTGGGTTGAAGGAATGTAAAATTACTTTGAGTTCTATAAAATTTAATTCAGATTTCCTTTCACATAAGTATTCATTATCCTTTTCGTGTATGAAAGGCCACTTGATAATTGTCCATGGAAGTTATATTAGAAGATATGTGAAGTTTTCAAACACAACTGTTATTGGGTTTCACATAGACTCGGAATAACATAAAAATTGAATCGAATATATTTAAGTGATGTTTCAAGGGACGACATATTATACGAAATATACAAATATTAATTATTAAAATTTAACTTTAATAAATATTATCGTTATTCTTTTTTAATTAAGATAAATCGTATAACTTGTAAATAATATGCACAAATTCTTTAATGGATAATTTTTTTATAAATGGTAAATTTTCAATTTCTCGTAAGATTTTAGTGTACCATACCATTATGTCATTTCGAAATTACGAGATTTTTGTGTACAAGATTGGCTATTACTCTGTCATGGAATTTGTTTCATGGACTCCAGCTAGCATGGGACTTGGGTTACAGATTGGTGTATGTAGAAGTTAATAATCGGGAGGTTGCAGATCTTGCCTCGGGCATAGGAGAGGAAAGCAGGTTCAATGTGGGCCTCGTGAAAGGAGTGAAGTTACTGGGTAAAGAGTGGAGGATGGAAATCAAACACAATTATCGCGAAGAAACCTTGCTGCTGATTGCTTGGCCTACATGGAAGCACGGGTTCAGTGTGGGGTTCAGAGGTTGATCGAGCCACCACCAGAAGTCCAACCTTGGATTGCTTATGATGCCGGCTGGGGATCTCGTTCCCGTTACATTATAACTTAATATAAGTTTAGCCTCTCTTTTTGTACCAAAAAAAAGAAATTATGTTATACCAAAAGTTTAAAATAAAATAAACAATATGGATTTTTTTCGCACACTGTAAACTACAATAAAGTATATAAGATACGACCAAAAAAAATAATAAATATGACATACTGACAAATTAAACCCCTATATAGAAACCCCTAAATTATATCTAAATATTTGATATATATATATACATATATAGTATAAGTACATAATATTCTTCGACAACAGCTTGAAAAGCACATGCGAACCACAATTCGAAAATTTCAACATCATCGCATACTTTCATTTCTCAATAACAACATTATTTTTAACTCAGTTTATTACACACTGGCAGAAATAATATTCCAGTTAGCTCCGAACAAGAGTCGCACCGTTAACGCGCTCACTTGGCAGCACGGGGCGTTCTGGACCCGAACACCTGCAAATGCAACCCACGGGCTCTATTCGATTCGACTCGATCAGATCGCAAATGAGAGTGTTACATTACGTACCGATGGCGAAAGTATTTATGTAGGTGAACTGGGCGCCGGAGAGATTGGCGTTCAAGTTGTTGACGAGGGAGATGAGCTTGTTGAATATCTGCACACCGTTGTTTACTCTCTCGACGCATGTTCCGTTGGTGGAGAATTGAGAAATTGTATTAGGCAGACAGCCGAGTGGGAAAACTCCGAGTTTGTACAAAGTCTGCGACTCAGTACTAGTTAGGTTTAGCATCGACAAGATATACAAACGATCGAATAATTAGATGATAAATGATAATGCATTATAACTGTATATTTTCAGCAACCAAGGGATGAGATTATTCAAGAAAATGAATTATACATTTTGGTATTAGATTATGCATAGCTCAAATCTCGACCATTAGATCTCAAAATCTGACGGATATCATTCATTATTATTTATTACAAACCATATTATATATATATACACACACACATATATCTTATCCATTTAATGATTATCCATTTACATTAAATTAATAGAAAAACCAGCTGATTATGTAATCATGTTCTAGTAAAACTTAACTCAATTTTACTTATCACAAGTTTTTCATTTTAAAACCAAATCATGCAAATAATTATCAGATTAAAGTTTTTTTTTTGTTATTTTGTTTAATTTGAGATACATAGTCTCCATATTTATTTTAAAATGTGTCAACAAGAATTATATATATATTCAATTTAAGGCTATTTAATCTCAATCGTGATTTTAATTCAACTTTATCAATTAGACTTTATTACGTGTCCATTAACTAGATGTTACAATTATTTTTCTACAATTTAATTTGATTTAAAGAGTTGTATATACTTTGTAAGAGTAATTACCTTTTATTTTCATTTTGTCTTCCATGTAAATATTGTTTATTGATATATTCAATGAAAGGGAACGAAAAGAACATTAGCCCGATATATTAGATTAGAAATGAGAAAGTTTAATCATTAGAAATAAATATGAACTATCTGTATGATAATTTGGACTACCCGTTAGTTGTTGGGAATATTTTCGAATTAATTTCTGGGCAAAAGTTTCTGGTGAGTCGAAAAGCGCACTTAAGGTAAGTGGCAGCTTGAAATAATAGTTATAGAGGTAATCAATATTCCCCATGCTAACGGCGTAGAAGCACCGGTTTAGAAGATTATTGGTTACCGTCTGATTTCCGAGTAGAGTGTTGATACTATTAACTGTGTTTTGGTGATTGCTCAACTGTCTGTCCATCCAAATCCGATCGCCCTGAGTGACCGACCAAAACAATTACTAAACCATGAAAACATGCAAGATTTGAGTACCCATTCCATAAAAAAACCGAACTATATATATGACCCTTGTGACTCAATGAGTATGCAAGAATTTGATGTTATTTGAAGCTTCACAACTCTACGAAAGAGTAATATTTTCTTACAACTTCATATGAGGTCTCATCCAAAATCCCTCCCGCACCAGATGCATAAGTTAGGCCTTGTAGAATCGTGTTGGAGCCTCGTGCAATTGCATATGGGGAAGGTGATACCGAAAACCCCAAGCGTTGACCTACACTGATAATGATTTTACTATTGAACTATCGAATATTAACTTCGTAATATATGCAAATTGAAAACTATAGATCACTGTCCGTTGTTTATTATATTATTATGTGATAGTTGTAAATTACTTGTAAGGACACACCACGACCTATTACATAATAATGCACTAGACAACATTTACACAATAATTATTTTCTAATTTCCACATATTGGGTAACTTTCATAAGAAAATGCATAATTATTGCGTAATAATGCCTCCAATTATTTGGAGGCTTTTCGAAGTTAAAAAGAAAACTAAAGAACTCGTCGTATATATTATAGTGCACTAGGACATGTTATTTAGTGCTTGATTACTTAATAAGTAGTGCATTATTGTCTCCATGATTATCTCAATAAATTTTGGTGCATTATTGCCTGTTGTTCAGTGCATAATTATTCCAATAAGTCGTGCATTATTATATAATTTTAGTTCTCATGAGAATCTCTCCCTCAGTTTTTTTATTTATTATTATTCCACCAACAAAAAATTTATTTTAATGACCGACGTAGGAGACGACAAACTGACTAACTAAAGTCCCTCTCAACAAGAATGGAATAGCTAGACTCGTATTTGAGTTCATAACTTACGATAAATTTAAAATGCACGTAAAATAAGATACCGATGAAATCCGTTGTGGTTGCGCCGTTGGTGAACCTTCCGGCGGGACCATAGAAAAAATCAATTCCGATAATCTGCTTTGACGAACGTAAGTAGGTTGTTATTATTGCCATTATCAAACAACGTAGCATGGAACTAACGGTTGGCCTTGGATTAGTATACCGGCCCTCATGGCAACAGATAGTATAGCGGATTACGCATTTTGCAGTAGAAGTCGTCATTTTGGATAATTTAATTGCGTGACAGCAGAATCACGATTTATATAGTCTGTAGATCGCAAATTAAGATCGCTACTCATCTATTTGATTTGTTTTTTTGTATATGACTTTTGGCAGCCTAATTAATGTTTTCAATTATTAAGCATTTTTGTATTTAATTACAAATGCATTTGGTGAACATTTCTAGCGAATGTGTGCATTTATTTTGTGGGGACAGAGGGGGGAAGTAAAAGTGGAACAATAAAGATATTCGGTGTGAATTTCCCGTTACACTGTTGTATTAAACAATGTGTTATATATTAAACTTTTACTATTTTTTATTTACTATTTAATTTTTTAAAATGACATATTTTATTCTAATTAATCCACTCACATGTTCAAGGGCGTCATCATGTGGGGGCTGGCAGAGTCGGTCGCTCCCACAACAAGTCGAAAATTTAATAATATAGTATTCGGTCGGTATACACTCTATGTGATAGTTGCAGCAACAATCAATGATTTGAGTCTGTACGATTAATCGAAGTTGACTGTAAGTATGAGTATTTGACTATAAGTTTCTACAACTTTCAATCATTGCGTTCGCAGTTGCTTATTGTTCACTTAAATTTTATGAGAAAAAATAGGATGATAACTGTTCATATAATTTTATCAATGTCAAGTTATTTTTGCAACTATAAACTTGTGATATAACTTAAAACACCATTATCTTATAATCTACGTTCAATAAAGTGGTTCTTGTAGCATGTGCATAATATATGTATTGTTGATTATTGTGGGCAAGCAAATTAGCCCCTCAATAACTATTTGGTCCAATAAAATCCTTCGATTTTAAAAGTAGACTCAATTCAATCCCTTTATTTTTCCAAATTATTAATTTATGTACGAAAGTTCTATTCTACTTTTGTTGAAAAACGAATACATGTTTTTTAGTTTTATTTTTATTTTTAGTGTAGTTTTATTTAATTATTTGTATATGCACTTTTTAAATTATACCTCAATTCTCATTTGTGCTATTAAATTTCTTTTTGAATAAAAATATTTTCTCAAATTTTTTGAATGATCTAATTTGATACTCTTTTATATATAAAACTACTATTTTATAATTTTTGGTTTATTTTTATTTACAACTTAATAAAAATATATTCTCCGATGTATTCTACATTGAATTTTGAACATTTAGTTTCAAAGTTTATTTTCTCAAAATGGAAAGATTATCTTAAAAGTAGAAGTATGAAATTAGTCCATTGAAAAAATTTGAGAAACTATATGTATTCAAAAAGAAATTTAATAGTACAAATGAGAATTGAGGTATAATTTAAAAATGCATATAAAAATAATTAAATAAAAATACACCAAAAAAATATAAAATAAAAAAAAAAAACATGTATTCAGCAAGGGTAGAATATAACTTTCATATACAAATTAATAATTTTAAAAGAAATTAAAGGGATTAAATTGAACTTATTTTCGAAGCTGTAAAATTTAATTGGACCAAATAATTATGGAGGGACTAATTTGATTTGAGCAAGGATAAATTGCACCTTTTCCCCATATTTAATGAATTTGATATGCAAACGTAGGCCTTATCCATTCGATGCTCCACATTTTTCAACGGTCACCCAACTGGTACCCTACAATGCTATAATACCCAAAATAGGAAAATAATAAAAGAAAACAAATGGGGAAATCACAAGTAAAGGTTAACTGAACCCTCGGCAAAGAAAGATTTTACCAAAATACATGCAATGATTTATAATTTTATAACACCGTAATTACATTATAAATCCATACCCTTTTTAGTCCATATCTGATATTAAATGAAATATAATCTCAAATTGGTTATTTACAAATTATATTGAAGGTCAAGTGGTCAACTTTGTACTAGCTTTGCCAATCTTGCACGATTTTTTTTCTTCTTTTTTCTTTTTCTTTTTTTTTTTAAAAGAAATTGCATGAGTTATATATACAATAAAACCTCTATGAAATCAAATTTAAGTCATATAATAATATATATTGCAAATAGCTTTCAATGAATAATAAGAAAATTAGATATAATATATCATTCATTAAGAAAAAATACGTTCAAATACTTGTGTAGTAGAGAAATATAATACATTTTATTTATTTAAAGTGATCAATGTATGGAATTGTGATACGTTTTGAAATTCTTTTATAGATTGTTAAAAAGTAAGATAGTCGTGAAACATATAGGCAGTCAAAATATTTAAAAAATATGCATGAATGAAGTTCATGATCGCCAACACAACGGACTCACTTGATATCAAAGTTTAAATCAACATCAGAATTTTTAATCCAAAATATTTTCATCTTTAACTAACAAAACCAAATAACTCGTAACTCAATAGGATTGATCCAAAATCAGTTATATTGGTAAGATTTTTAGTGAAAACTATACCATTCAATATGAATATAAAAGTGTTGGTGAATGATTTATTCCTAATTGGTTGAACACAAGGTTACGTATGGCAATATGTTCCGTTTATTTTATAAAGTGATTAATTACACTTTTCTCTTTTTATATTTGCAATTTTTAACTATCTCAACTCCCTTGTAACATCGAACAAATTGATGTCCAATCTTTTAAAATGATAAGTCACACTGTTTAATATACCAAATACTATAGAAAAATGACATGAAATCACTTACCGTGGAATTTTAGGAAGTTTTGCGACAAATAAATAAGAAAAAAATATTGGAGAAACCGTTTCTTAAGAAATTAACATGATTCATTTATCTAATTTCCACAATCATTTAATTTCATCCCTAAATTGTTCATTTTGTTAATCCAACATGATTCCCATATGCATATCGGCCATCATTTTGTAGCTAGAGGAGAATTTGTTATTTTATTTGGTTAACAATTTAAGCCTTTCAATGGGATGAGTTTTTAGTAAAGAAATGTTTTATTGTCGACTAGGTCTCCCATTAGATCTCCTAAATCATTTAGACGGGTTTAAGTTTAGGATACAAGGCAAATATAAGTTTGAAATTAGAATCTAAGACGAATATGAGCTTGGGTTGATGGAAATAAACTATTTATATCTGTTTAAATAATTTAGACGGTCTAACACAGGTGTTTGCTTTTATTATCGGTCATTCACACAAATGATTCGCATTCTTAACTTGCTGAAAAAGTGTTAATTATGGGATAATTATGAATATTTAATGCAAACCACCATAATATTTGACGATCTTCTCTTATTCGGGTTCTGCATTAATCAAAGTGGCTTTTGGAGGTTTAAAAATAAAAAATCAGAGGGTAGAAAGATAAAGGTACCGATTATTTTCTCAAACCGCCTAACAAACTTGACTTTGAGAAATATTTCTTTCGTGATCTTGCCCATACTTCACATCCATATTCAATATTTATATAACAATTATTAATTGAAGCTAAAAAACTAGAAAATAAACAACTCATTTATAATAATCAAAGTTGACAATATTTTAATTTGTGTGAAACAGGGAGGTTGTGTAACAATATTATTTTTTGGTATCGTACTTGAAGTTTCCACAACCGATAGCAATGATTAATCCCCTAATTCCGCTGCAGACACCTCAAATAGTAGGATAGTTGGTCCCAAGATTTAACGTTGCTGCATGCACGAGACAAAAATTTGTTGTGAAATTATTGTAGCCTCACTATTGTACGTGAATCACGTGATGTTTATGCGGGAGATCCATCGTCCATATGATAAATGCATATTACCACAAGCTTACATATATAAAGATTAGTAATTTCATCGAAATGAAAGAAAAACTTGTGCAATTAAAATTTAGAGTGCATCATGGTACATGAAAAGGACTATTGTACATCCTATCTCTTGGTAACAACGGACCAAATGGGGAAGTCCCTATAAAAATAGACGATACGAGAAACTATCAATATCTATTATAAAAGT
>AYJT01085928.1:0-11568 GCA_001278415.1 Ocimum tenuiflorum | reverse complement strand
GGAGGCTGAAAAAAACCCTATCGTGTTCCCGAGTCTCCGCCCAGGAGGACTCGGGCTGACTTAGAGGTAAGTTGGCATGAGTGTTGGGCCTACCCACACCAGAGGAAGAGATCAAGTCGTCGAGTTACTACGACTCACCATTCATTGACCAGATTGCAGAAATCGAGATACCTGCAAGGTTCACACCTCCAAACATGAAACAATATGATGAACATATTTCCATGTTTAAAATGAAAATGCAGGCGGTCACTATTTTCGATGGCTGACCAGGATGCCTGTATGTGTAAGAGCTTTGGGACCACATTGAGTGGTCCCGCATTGCAATGGTTTGTGCATCTAGAAAGAGGGTCCATATTTTCTTTTGTGCAACTGCCTCAATCGTTTGTGAGGCAGTTGCTTGCAGCAGGAGAATGAGGAAGAGATCGGATGATCTGTATGCCATAGTACAGAAAGAGCGCAAGTCTTTGAGAGATTTCGTGGCTCGATTCAACCGGTAGCGAGTATCGATCCTAAATTATTTTAGAGAGACCACGATTACAGCCTTTCGGAAAGGATTGAGAAAAGATTCTAAGCTCTTTGCAGAGCTCGCAAAACGGCCGTGCTCATCCATGGAAAAGGTGTTGTTCAAGGCCGAGGCCTATATTCGCCTCGAGAATGAATTTTCTCGACAGCCGACTGGTAAGAAATCGAAGGGCAAGAGGTTTGTGGCTTCGCCTGTTGATCAAAGGAAAGTCATCCGAGTAGGAGGCCACGAGCGCTTCGAGACTCCGCGGCGCCCACCTGGCCATGAAAGAATGAGGGATCCGCTCCATGGTCCCCGGAGAAATGATCCACATTTCCCATCTCCTGCCCATGTTATGGCAGTTGAGCGATAAAGGTCGTCCCTCCTCGAGAAGGAAATAAGAAAGGCCTCCCAAAGCCAAGAAGGTCGAAAACTCAAACCCAATGCATTCTGTGAGTTTTAACAGGAAACCAAGCATACTATTGAAGATGGTCAAGGTATGAGGCTCGAGGTCCTCGGTCTGCTAAAGAAGGGTCAGCTGGTAGATCATCTGACGCTGAGGGTCTAACAACAGGCCAAGGCAGCAAGCACCCCCGTCGCTTCTACAACAACCTCTGCCACCACCTCATATCGACCGCATAATTAACTGTATATCCAGTTGCCCCGAGGTCAGTGGGATAAGTACGCACTCAGCAAAGCGACATTGTCGAGAAGCTAGAAACGGGTCAAGCAGATATATGGAACCTCGAAGTCAGAGGCTCGAGGAGTTTGAAAAAATCCCCCATCGTGTTCTTAGCAGAAGAAGACGCTTTCGTGGCCTTCCCTCATCATGTTGCTTGATTGTAAGCATGACAGTGAGCAATTTCGAGCTTTAGAGAATTCTAATCGATGGAGGTAGATCGACCAACATCATGTTCCTCTCCGTGTTGAAAAGCATGGGCGATGTAGGTCGAGACCTCATTCCGAAGGTCACGACAATGGTCGGGTTCAGTAGCGAAAGGTTGACAACTATGGAGGAGATATCTTTGTCAATCTATGCTGGTGGGATCAATCGATCATTCAAGCTACCTCAGCCTAAAACACTATTTCTCAGGCACCCTTGGATCCACGAGACGAAGGTCGTACCCTTGACCTTCCATCAAGCTATTAAATTTCCAACTCCGTGGGGCAACCACACAATTCGAGGGGAGCAAGAGACCTCAAGGTTGTGTTACCTCGTCAACCTCAAAGAACCTCGACCGTCGGTCGAACACTAAGGAATGTCCTTGCTATCTCCTAAAAAAATCTTTTAGCATTATAAGTATTTGATATCAACGTAGACATATGTATCTTTCTTTTTGAAATTATCTCGCAGAAACGCATGTATCGTGGAGGTTATTAATGAAGATAACACACCTTTTGTTCATTTGGTTTCGAGGTACATAGACGATGACGAACTCATATGATACATGGAATGGAATATTGAGGCAACGAATAGCACAAGGAAGTAATTTTAATTAAACTTCATTTCAATTCCAATAAAAATATTTACGTCGAGCAAAACAATATGTGGGGACTTAGTCCATGGCAAAAATAACTAACTTAGAATGACTTCGAATATTTTCAGGGTACTCTGAATTGAGATCATGACTCTCGACACTCGAAGGCTAAGGACCTGCTTGAGCATGTGAAGACCCCTGGACAATAGGCGTAGGCTTGAACTCGACCGTGAATTCATCTAATTTGCAGAAGGCTTCGTCGAGATAGTGGTTGACCAGGATATCCTTTAGCATATCTTTCATGCACTCAGCCACAACCTGTTGTTGATCAATGCCAACCTCCAAAAGAAAAATGGTATTGAGGTCGATGCCTCTTGCCTCATCCAGCTGGTGCTAAGTTTGTTTTAGTTGCTTTTGAGTCTCCTTCAACTCGTCCCCCAGCTCCCCGACCCGCCTCTTGTAAGAAGATGGAAATTCCTCGATGCCATGCTTACCCAATGATGTATGCTTCAGGCCCCCCCATGCTAGCCTGGAATTTGACATTTAAGTCCGAATTCTCCTCAAGAGCTTTTTCCAGGCTCTCTTTAGCTTCAGTCTTGGCCGTGTCGGCGACGGACCAACAGGTTAAGGCTTTATTCCTCTCTTTCAAAGCCGTCTCTTTCTCTTTCAGAGCCTGATCTCTCTGCTTCTTTGTTTTCTCTAGCTCTTTGGTGATGTTGTAGCGATTGATCACCACCCTCTCGATCAGCAAGAAGATGGTGCGAAAATTCTCGACACTCTGCATCAACAACTAAGTCTGCAACAACAAAAATTCAAAAGTGAAAGGTACACGGGGAAGGAAGATTACCCGAATCATTAGGTCAAGAGCATCAAAGCATTTCTGCTAAGCAAATAAGGGGGCAACCTCGAACCCTCCATTGCAAACAATGGTTACCATGGCCTCGAGGTCGTCAGATAGTTTTCATTTTCCTTCTGTTGGCTAGCTCCTCGATGCAAACTCGCTTCGATTGTTGATGTGCAGCTCGATGAGGTTGTGTTTTTTTCCTCAGTGATTCGTCAAGCCTCGAGCTCGAATGTTTAGAAAAGATTGACACGATGCAGTGGCTTCGACCGTCTCTCCATGAGTAGTCTACCATAAACGAGGACCAAATGCCGACGGTTCCCGACGCTAAGTGCTACGCACAGTTTTCTTTCTAAGTTGCCTCTTAACTCTGGCCTTTTTACACCTGCAGATAGTAATCAAAGTCAGCAATCGATAGAAATCAACGATGAATTTGAAAAAGAAACTTAACCAGAACGAGAGGTATGAATAAAACTATTGGGAATTAATCTCGGTTTTTCTTGTGTGTAGAAGAATGTCCTCTTCCACTTGGTGGAATAGCCAAACGCCTCCTACACCAACCCCCGGTCCGGAGTATGTAGATATGGTGACAGGTAATAGTAAAAAAATATCATCTAAAGTGGGTTCCCCTAACCCATTTTTGGTAAAAATAAAGTACATGAAAACTAGATGCCGCCAAGCTAGGGGTGGCAAATGCATTAGCTCGAGTCTTAATTAGTTCAAAAATTTGACGAAAAAGGGACGGATATGGACCCCTAACCCCTCATTTAGAAAAGCTAAACAGAATGATACATGCCCTGGGGATAGGCGGTGACATCTATCATTATACACAGGGATTATGCCAAAATACAAAATGGCACTCGGCAGCATTTGTCCACAACTGCCATTTATGACCATGAAACCGTAAAAGATACATGGAGAATCTCACCTTTGAGATTCCCCTCTGCGTAAGTATGTGTTGGGAATCAATAGTTTGGGTTGGGAAGAATTTCGACTCGAAAGCCAACAGGCTATCAGACGAGCCTGACCTAGGAATTGAGAAAGATGCCATAGATTTAGTAGATGGAAGAAAGAAAAAATCGAAACTTGGAAAACAAACCCAGAAGCAGGGAAGGGCTCAACGGAACAGACCCTCGAGGGATGAATAGTTGGAATGGAAAAATTAGGGCTTTTCCACCCCTTTATCTTCAAACCCAAAATTCTAACATACGCTAACCAAATGATGATAATGTTTTGATAGGTAGGTCACTCGAGACAATTGCTCAGCTCGATATTTTATCCTCGATACATTTCTATACTTATCATATTAAATTGATATTGCAGGTCTAACATACTTGGGGCTGCGTAGCCCCCTCGAGTACCTTTTTCGATCTCATGAGTGCAGCTTGATACTCGGGGCTGTGAAGCGTACGATCACCCCAAATACTCGATGATACTTTCAACTTGATAAATATATACTCGGGGCTAGTCCCCGACAACCACGGTTCGGGGTCAAGAATTGATTTGGGATTCTTGGAATTCGAGATTATTTAAATTTGTATTTCACACTCGGGGCTAGGTATCCCCCTCGATAGTGTATATGCAGCTATTGTCAACAAGAACCGGATCTGTCAAAATTCACGATGATATTGGGAATTCTCGAGCGGATCTCTTACTCGACTTATAAATTATCTCGTACGCAATGTCTTATTAACAATCACTACGAGTCCCATCTGCACTCGAGAAATCTCTGTTCGGCCAGCGTTTCGCCTAATATTTTAGGCATAGCTCGACACTCTGACCTATGTTCAGGAACTTATTTCAAACATGGTTCAAGACTATGATATGGTAATCAGTTATTATTTCAGACGTGTAGCCTAACACTACGATGTGCATAGTCGGGGCTCCTTTCGCAATAATCTTTATCATTGATACCAGAAGATAATATCTTAACCGTATTTGCTCTCGAGCTGGCCCTCGGCCCCTCGATCGAGCTGCAAAATACGTGACAATACTCATTAATAATTGCTACGCAACCCCCTAAGCCTAATCAATTTAGGTTTTGGTTCGGAAGCCAGAGGGATGCCGCATTATGGATCCTTGATCCAAAATGAACCAATTTCGCTTTTAGCCCTAAAAATTGAACGATGTTGCATTATAGATCCCTGATCCGCGATGAATCTATTCCACTTTTGGTTCAAAAGTTTGAGCAATGCCACACTATTGGCTCATGGTTGGGAATACGCGGGATGTCGCAAGATCTTTAACCACCTAATCACGGGGTAACGGATAAAATGCTTTGAAGAACTCTGAGGGCGATTACAAATGAGTATAAATTGCCAACAACCTCTGGTCCTCTCTGGTGATAAGCTAAATGCTAACGAATCAAAATATTATAATGTTACGTTTCAGGTTCGAGCTCGAACGAGAATTTCAAAATGCGATATAAATGGACAATAGAGGTAAAATCACTCGATCATTTCAAATAACTCTACTGTGCCTTGAACAGAACTTCGTCGTAGCAAAAGCAACATGATTGACACACGACCTAAACAACAAAATTAGGTATGGAATTTTCATTTAGATTTTGACTAACAATACTCTTCCCTCCACTTATCTCCACGAATCAATCGACTTGATTCGTGAAGACAAAGGGGCCGTGGTATCCGAAAATTCAGGTCAAGGTAGGAAAAGTATCGAAGCCAAGCCCTCGACCCTAGGACAAGCTCGAGTCTCACGAGCTTCAAGAGGAGGAAAACGAGCTCTCACCAACCTCGAAACTCGTCGACCCAAAATCCTTGAGTTCTCTTACAAAAAGTGCATCAATACTTTCCACACGCATGCGTACGTACAAGAAGGATCCAGAACAATTCATTTGCTGAGTCAGCATGGCAGCTAAGGCATGACAATAACTTCTTCAGCACGTTTTGCAGATTGCCCCCTAACTATTTTTGATCTAATCTTTAGCTTATGAATTATTCAGATTCGTCAAGTACTCTACAATATGAATAAGAGTTTAATCAGTACGAGTCACACATTCAACACTTTCTACAACATACTGTACCTAAGTACTCATTTTCTCTATAATTTCCAACCTTCGATCATCAGAAACTCTGTAATTTCACCATTCAATGTATAAAATATAAGTCAATCTGTTCCGGGAGACTATAAACCTTCCTGTAAGTCATGGTGTTCGATTAACATCTAGCATAGGGCCTTGTTATGATATCGCGATCAAAATCAAACCTCAACAGAATCCAGTTTCACGAACCCAATATACCGTTGCTTTCGTAATTGAAAAACCTGATAATATGGTGCGATCCGTTTTGAGAACTTATAACCCGATATTTCAAAAGTAATTTTTAAGGATTAATTAAACAAAATAAATTCACCATATTACAAATGGTGAACCACGGACACTAACTGATCACGAAAGTTCAACTGTAATTAAAATCTTACGCAACGAAACTGTCCGAACAAAGATTTGACACCAAATGAACAAAAGTGTAACTTTGAATGCAAGTGATAACAAATATATTTGCATGCAAAGTGTTGACTTGCGTGACAAGTTCCTGCAAGTGTGTTTGACACAAATGAGTGTGTATGATGACTACATGACCAATTGACACAAACGCCACGAGCAGTGTGCTCATTTGAATGATCAGTTTTGCCGAACCAATTGCCAACTTTGGAAATTGCATGTTTTTGCCATGCACGTCGATCAGTTCGCACCACAACAAAGTGTGAGACTATAAACGAGTTGAAACACACTAAGGGTGGAAACACCACCAAAAAAGTGGAGAAAATGACATATGATGGAGTTGCCGTGCACCACAAAAAGGGCTCTCCTCCGCCAAGTTAATTCCCCAACTGCTTGCATCCACAAAAATATTCAATTGCTCTCCCACATTTGGTTGTGATTGGATCAAAAGAGAAGCTCCCTATTCCACCCCTCCATTTTCGATAAAAAACCATTGGAGAGTGTCATTTCCTCATTTCTCATTCAAACCAAGTCCAGAGCACTCAAAAATGAGAGAAAAAGAGAGTAGAGATGAGAGGGAGAGCTCAGGCCATTGGAAATTAGAGCAAATCGCGAAGAAAAAAGCAGCTAGAAAACCCTGGTTCAAGTTAAAGGTTTGGTAAGCCATCTTCTCTCATCATACTCCACCATTTTTGTTGATTCAAGTCATAATTGATAGATTACACTTCATACTATATAGTTTGTGGAAGATCGGAGGTTGATCAGGGTTTTAATCGGCCGAAAAATTGAGAAAACCAGAGATAGTTCACCAACTTTGAAAATCATATTTTCAACTTTGACGATGATTAATCATTGTTATTTTGAGTTTAAATCCCGAATATTTATGTTCTTTGAGGTTTGGGGGATCATGAATGTATGTTTTGATCATGTTGGGAGTCGTGGGACCGAGAGGACTTTGCCGGAAGGAAGCTTCAATCCGCCATTAATGGCGAACAGAAGTTATCCATTCGATCGAATAGGGTGGGATCCTTAAGGGATGAAAAATCCCAACACCATTCGATTGAATGGGGTACCCCTATTCGATCGATTGGACCCCATTGACTTGACCTAGTTTGACCCAGAGTTTGAACTATTTTGAACCTTTAACCCGTTTCGAACCCCCATGACCCCTGGAACAGAATATAATCAAACCTAAATAGTGTCATATGCCAATACTAACCCTACCAATCAAAATCAATAGATACTGACAGTCGGTTTACGTGAATCGTCGTTCTTATACTCTTGAATTTTCCAAAATTTTTGTGAATTTTCACATATTTCAAATCAAACCTCTCGAGTCAAAAATTCTTTTGAATCAGCTTTTTATGTGTAATTTTTTTCGAAATTTCCAGACCTGACTGACACGTAAATTGAGAAAACACCTAAAATTTGCCATTTAACGCCAAAATCCAAATAAACCCCTCTAAATGAAATCAAATCAGATTCTGAGCTCGACTGTCCTAGCAAGGCTCGATGTTACCAATCGGGGATTCGACGAGTCAGTACCCCTAACCAACACGATACTCGATCAATAATCCTGAATTGGTGTAATTAAGCCACTGAGATCTATTAAGCAACAAATCTTAATACAATGATTCATATTTTGTGGAATGCAACTAGTAAATACCAACAAACACTGAACACCCAATTGCACAAGGATCGAGGGGGACTTTTCTTAGAACAAAACATGATATAAATGCATTTTATTTCCAAAATGAAATGATAGCATGATTTATTTTCTGATGAGTGTTATGACCTGAATATATTTTATGATGATATATGTTGATTAATATGCTTCAATCGGACAAATCGGGCGTTGACACGAATTAAGGTGTTGGGGCTAATGACTATGTGTATGTCGGTCGGTGAGGACGAAATCCTACTAATGTCGGACATTGAGACCAATGAAGGAGGCCTACTTTTGGCTCAGGCGAATGATAGCATAAGTGTTTATAAATGGTGTTGAGGATGGAAAATAATCTGTAGGTTTTTTTGAAAATGTTTTGTGTGCAGAATGTGGATTTAACTAAAACCCTTATGTGTTACCATGATGCACGACATGACATTCCAAAATATGTATATATGATTTCAGACATGTGTTTACTGAGTGCAATCAATATACTCAGTGCCTATATGTGCTTCCAAATGTGCAGGTTGAGTAGCGGATGGAGGTGGAGGGTGCCAGAGCTGTAATAACCTACTATTAAACAAGGTTTTGGGTTTGATATCATCATATATGTTACCCAACTATTGTCTTTTGCTGCTATTTCTGTAACTCTGATAATCCAAAATCAGTCTATGTTGGCTTTTGTTGATAACAATCTCTAATTTTTATTATTTATCTTTAAAACCCGGATCTGAATATTAAACTGCTTGTTTGCATGCTGTGATTAAATTACGAAATATTGTGCACTTATTCTATCTGTTGAAAATGTTTGTGTGTTGAACCACTTTTCCTTGTCCTGCACGTTGCGTCCCGGCAAACCGACTCAGGCTGGGGCATGACAACAATATAAATAGGTAACTCAATAAATGCTGATACATTTTTGATAATAAATAACACACTAAACAAATAAAGACTACTAACTAATAAAAATTATTCCTAAAATCCATACCATCAAAAAAATGTATCTTAAAGATCGACGATTCAAAAATTTATCAAAAATACACTATACATGTCTATACGTAAAAAGTACGAATGACTTTTCAAAATACTGCAGCCATAAACTATATATTAAATAATATGATTTCTCACAAAGTTGGGGCTGCTTCACTCAATGTAATTTTTCACACAAATTAATATGAATAAATATGTGTTGTTGAACCGCAAAAAATATCTCTCACACTACTAGTAACATGTGACAATGTGGCAATATTATTGGAATTGTAACATTCGAGTGTTACAAGTTATAAACGTTTGGAGTATGTTACTAACATACATGTTAGATGTCACAAGCGTTACATGCACATGATGTTGACCTGTGAGCATTACAGGCGCGTGACATCAATATATTAATGTTACAGGCATCTGATAATAATATATGAAGGTTGTAGAGCGCGTGACATTAATGTGTGACTATTACGGATGCTATAGTTGTGTTTCATTAACACAGAGTTGTTGTTGACGTAGTAACACATGCCATTATGAATGTTACAACTGCGTGTCAAAAACACAGAGATATTATTGACGTAGTAATGAATGACCGTTACATATGTGTTGCAGCAACGACCAGCTGTTACGGTCTGTCTCTCACCACCATCGGTATTTTGGTGAACACGTAACTTACCATAATTTATTGCCCCCTTGATGAAAACATGCCTATAAATAGGCATACTAGGTTCATTTTTTCAATTTTTTTTTTCTTTTTATTTTTGTAATTCTTTTCCTCTTCATTTCTTTTTTTTTTTAATTTTATTTTCTTTCCCTTTTTTTTTAATCTAATATTATTCATTTATTTTTCTAGTATCATTATACAATTTACCCTTAGTATTAATATTCTTTTCTTTTCTTTTATTTATAATTCCCCTACTTTTTCTTTCATCTTTTACCATTTTGTGATTTTATTTGTTCTATTATTTTATATATCATACATGCTGCTATTTTTATATAGAATATAATGATTTTTAATATAAAAAGTAGTCATTTTAAACTTTCGATACGTTCTGCTTGAATAGGCAAACAATCCAAATCCAGTTTAAATTTAAAATTCTTTTTATTTAAAGTTTGTTACATTTATATAATTGTGTATTTAGATAGCATACTATTTTGGACTAGTTGCAACAAATGATTTAAGCTAAATACCTGTTGTTAAACATAAAATATTTGTTTTGATGAAAATATATATTTTACCTTAAATTTAAATTGCTTTTGGTAGGAATTTATGATCCTACGATTCGATTCCACCCCATGAAATCGATCCTGAGTAGTTCAATCATTTAACTGAAAAACCGTATTATTTTACTCCCACCCACCAAATAAATGAAATAGATCGTATTCTAGATTTATACTGTCAGATTGGATGAATATCATAAATGCTAATCTACTCATAGTTGTACTATACATATATGGATTTCATTAAATTCTACTAAACAACCCTACGGTGGGACACTTTATTATTTCTTTAGCAGAAAAATAATTCTACATGCATCAATGTAATTAATTACAGCGTACGATATTTTAGCCTTTAATTTATTACTATATCTAAACTTATCTATATGCATCCCCAAAGTAGGGGCAATTTCAAACTCCATGCACAAATATATTCAAAATATAATACCTTAAAATTTCCTAGAGCATAAGACCTTCTGGTAAATCCTTGAGAAATTCCATATCGGATGAGCTCATTTACCCAAATAGAATTAGTTATGGTTCATATAAAATTCCTAAGAGAATCAAACATATTAAATGATAGTATTTTTGTGATGATACAAAAGAATTTAATCTCCTTCGTATTGGAGATCGTTTGAAAAATCTAAAAATTTTTTACTGAAAATCTATTGCTAAATAGCGTTAGTCTGTGGTGGAGTGCAACTCCAGGTGGTGGTAGTAGTAGTAGCAGGCTTCTGTGTGAAGATTATCACCGATCTTTGCTTCTGGTTAAATCATGAAAGGTGATCGATCCTCACTCCGGCTATTTTCTTCTTTCTTGCGGACTTGTGAAGTGGCTTCATGGAAGAAAGTGTGTTATCCGGTTCTTGAAAAAGGGGCTTAGTTGTTTATGATGGAAATATAAAAAATCAGAGTTCCCCATGGGCCCATTTCCTGGCTTCTAATCTTCTTCTCCTTCCAACACCCATAATCATTCATCTTCGAACTTCCTCCTCACTCTATGAAATTTTTCTCATATTACACCACTCTTTTGCTCTCGTCCTATAAATCTTCAAGAATCAAATTAGTCACAACAACAATTGAAACAAGTAATAACTAATAATGATTTTTAATTCTTGAACCTTGTTTAATTAGATTTCTTATTTGATGTTCTTATTTTCTGAGTTTTCAGGCCACTTGTAATGTGTAGCTTAATTGAATTTTTTTGGATGATTTATAGCTTTATGAGTTTCTGCCAGTACTGTATATTTCTAGCAAGTTAGTTAGAATTTTTTGTCATTTAAATTTTTATTAAATTTGAATATCTCTAATTTAATCTTGTGAGGTTTATGGGTATAAAAAACCCTTTTGTCTATCGTATAAGAAGGAAGAAAGAAACTGTTCTCTTCTCCCTATCTTCCCTTCTAGTATGTTCCTTTA
>AYJT01085927.1:0-10278 GCA_001278415.1 Ocimum tenuiflorum | reverse complement strand
AAAAAAAAAAAAACAAAAACAAAAATTACAAAGAACCCATGTTTGACAATTACGAGCATTCTTTCCTTGGACCATGGCTGAAAAGACACGCTTTAAAGACCTACAAGAATCTGAGAAAAAATTAGAAGCTAAAAAACTGAAAAGGGAAGCTATTAAAGGCTTCAAAAAGAAATGAGGGATTATTTTCAAGGCCTTTTTGAAATTAAACCTCCAATCCCAAGAATCTAGCAACAGTAGAGGAAAGGGGCATATGGAAGAGTATGTTCTAGGTGAGTTACCTAATCTACCTAGAAGTGACTTGGGAGGAAGTAGGGGACAGCCTAGACTTTTGCATGATTCTGGTTATCACAGCTTAACATAACTACTAGGGTTGATTTCCCTGGGTTTCATGGTATTCAACCTCGTTATGGATATTGAAATACTCTAAAATGACTCAACCGATTCCTGATGATCAAAATGCACCTTTAGCTGCCCTAAATTTTAAGGGTAAGGCAGCCCTTTGATATCAATCCTTTGTGGATCAGCATCACCCGGTCACCTAGACACAATTTATTGAAATCTTATCTGCTAATTTGAGGAATTGAAGAAATCTCAGACAATAGATGATTTCAATAAATTAAAATTTACAGGGAGCTAAAGTGACTGTGGAGCGGTTTGAGGAGCTAAAGGATTGTACGCATATTGTTCTTGGGGAAGTCCTTAATAATGACTACTATATAACCAACTTCATCAATGGCCTAATCCTTGAGCTTAAAGCTGTTGTAAGAACGAATACACCAAATTTTTTAAAGGGAGCTACTGATAAGGAAAGGGCCATTTGGAAACCATGGAGGCTCTCACCAGGTAGATCAAGGGATCAAATAAGATATATTTCACTGGTGTAATAAGTTCTAACTTCAAGGGATCAATATCCTCACCAAAGGTTGTAAAAGCAAACCTTTCTGTGATTAAAGATCGATATGAAGGTACTGACCTCGGCAGAAATGCAACTAGGAAAGAAAGAGGTTCAAGTTTTAATTGCGATAAAAGGTATTCACCAAGTTACAAACGCAAGCACAGAGCCTATATTATAATGAATGAAGAAGAAGAATATCATTATGCAAGGGGTATGGTTGATACAATGGAGCAGGATGCTGGTGGAGATGATCGGTTGGAAGATGTTACACAAGTGTCTTTACAATCTATGAAGGGAAGTTGTAGGGGTAGCTAATCTCATATTCAGTTACATGTGGTTAACGACTTTCGTTGCAAGTCAGTTAGATTCAACGGACAAATGATCTCAGCCGTTGGATACATATTTGATGAGCGGCTGTGAGCAACAGAGTTATGGTTCATATAGCTTGTCTTCTGCAGTGTAGCAGTTAGTTAGTTCTTCTCAATTGTATTCTCTTGTATCTCAAAACGCTCAATAAAAAAACTAATCGACCCTTTATGGATTTTGGCAAATTGCCAAACCATGTTAAACTCTGCGTCTTTCTTATTTAGTATGTTCTAATCGTGTTGATGATAGATCGATTAGTTTGGTGAATCAAATCTTGACATAAGCAATGGCTTAATCACCATGAGGATTCAAAGAACTTATCAGTGGCGAGGTGTTGCATATATTGATTAACACATAAAGCACCCTAAGCTTCATCAAGGAAGCTACAACTGAGGAAAGCCGGCAAGTTCGAACCGGCGGCTGCCTGCTATTCGTCCTTTGAGGAATTGAAGAGGTATTGGGCTAATCCAGCTTTGATGTCAAAGCCGAGCCCAAGAGAATAATTGATGTTATATTTGGTGGTTTTGGAATTTGCTATAAGCGGAGTCCTAGTTCGAGAAGACAGAAGGAGGCAACAACCGGTAAATTATCAGCAAAATGTTAGCAGGAGTCGAGACCAGGTACACAGCACGAGAAGCTTGTTCTCGCACTCATTAATGCCTCAAGGAAGTTAAAGTCATACTTCGAGGCTTACCCTATCAAGGTAGTCACCGTTTTCCCACTCCGATCACTGTGGGTTGTGGAGTTGGGAGGGTATGGACTTGAGTTCGAATCTCGAACAGCAGCAAAGTCTCACATTCTAGCATACTTCGTCGCGGATTTCTTGACCATCCTCCACCTCGAGGCTGAGCGAGAACTTCTCAGTGTCTCGATGGGAAAAGTGAACCCTAAACCAAGGAAGAAGTGAAGCTGGACTCGTGCTTGAGTCTCCACGAGGAAAAATCATCGAGAGAGCTATTTAGTTCTCATTTGCGACTACAAACAACAAAGCTGAGTACGAGGCTCTGATCCTCGAACTCCGATTGGTACTCGAGTTCAAAGAACCTTGCGTGCTCGTCCACGACAGCTTGCAATTAGCAGTAAAGCATATTTTTAGAGAGTTTCAAGTATAGAGTGCCAAGCTGCAGCAATACCTTGAACTCACAAAGAGGGACCTGGAGTGCTTCGAGGAAGCCACAATGACTTGTATCCCCGAGAGATCATAACGTGCATGTGGATGCCCTTGCTAATCTCGTAGCAGGAATTCAAAAGAAAAAAAAACAGGATGCTTTCTATGCTGGTAGTTCGGTGGCCGACAACAGACAAAATTGAGCTCGAGAATCGTATCACATCTGCAATCAAAGATTGGGGTGATTGGAGGATGGAAATGGTGCAATTCCTGAACGAGGGAACAATGTCAGCTAATTGAATAACCACTCTTAAACATCGGAGAAAGGCTGCTCGATTTGTTCTGGTGGATGGTCGTCTCTATAAGAGATCCTTCCAAGGATCGCTGCTGAAATGCCTGAGTCGAGCACAAAGCCTCGATGTGTTAGATGATTTGCACAGTGAAGTTTGTGGCAACCATTCTGGCGCTGAGAGCCTGATGCATCGAGCTCACTCTGCAGGGTTCTATTGGCCCACGTTGAAAAAGGACACCGAAAAACTTCCAAAGAGCTGTGACAAGTGTCAAAAATCTAAGGGAATCAGCAATAAGGAAGCTGAATAGCTGCACCTGAGTTATCTAGCTTGGTCATTCACTCGATAGGGTATTGACATCGTGAGGAAGCTACCCCGAGGAGCAGGGTAAAATGAGTACATCCTCTAGATAATTGATTACATCACGAACTGGGTAGAAGAAGAAGCAATGTCTAGATTTAGAGATGCCGAGGTCATCAACTTCTTGTGGAGGAACGTCATGTGCTGGTTTGGAGTACTATGAGAGATCCACATAGACAATGGCCCGAAGTTGATCACACAGATACCCTTCTCGACACCCAGATACCCAGAAGCAAATGGATTAGCAGAGTCGACAGAAAACTTGTAGTTGAATTTTAAATAAGAAACTCGACAAGCATAAATCCAAATGGGTCGAGGAATTACCAGTTGTGCTACGGTCGTACCAAACGTCTTACCGAACTGCAACGGGGAGACCTCATTCACCCTTTCTACTTTTTCTCTCTCCTTTTGTGTCTGGCTTTTCATTCTGTTTTATAGAGACCCGAGGAGGAAATTGGGGATATTAAGTGGACGAAAGGATAACTTTAGGAAAAAGATCTTTTAGATCTTTTTTTCTTTTTTTTACAACTCTCAAATTGTAATTTTTTATCTTTTTGTTCCTAATTTGGAAACATTGGGCAATTTACTTTATACCTATTATTTCATCTGGTTTTTTGTTCCTAGTCTTATTTTATTAGTAGCCATGATTGGATCCGTCGCAGGCGTCCACCTACCTCCGGCATTAAGTTGGAAAGCTAGCTAGTCTCCTCCAATCTTGGATTCGTCCCTAACTCTAAGATTCATAGATTGGAAAAAAACTTAAAATCCTATCTTCCGCCACACTTGCACAACCCATTCCAACAGCTGTATAGCAGCGGTAATAAAGTCTAGATAGTAGTTCCATGAACAATCCTTTGAGGGATTGGATTTTTTTATAGTAGAGGTGCCATAAAGCACGAGCCAAGAGGCCATCTTAGGAAATGACTTAGTTTCACTTAAACAGATGCCGCCGTTGCGAGGCGAGGGAACAACTTGTCATTTTTTGAATCAACAGAGGCAGAAAGGGAAAAAGCTAAGAATTGAAAGAGAGTGAGGAAGCTGAAACTAAAGCTGAATCCACTTGAGCAGCACCAAATACTCCGACAAGTGCTAGTTTTGGTCTCGTCACCTCTGTACCCGAAACAGATACGCTGCGCTACCCAGCACGTAACCTTGTCTCCCACACTCCCCCTCTGGTTGTGCCATAACCAATTGCGGTCCCTGCAACAATTGCCCATGTACTCACGAATTGGATTTGAACCAATATCAAGTGATTTAATGATCGTAGATGGCTTTTCGAAGTTTGCAAATCGGATGGAAAGTTTTCGTCAATAAAGCCGGGTTGTTAGGCCATATAGACTTCCTTGTCAAGATGATCATTCAGAAAGAAAGGCGTTAAAGAACCTGATTCTCATACCAAAGCCACTGGACCTGGAGAAATGAATACCAATGAAACTTTAAAAGCGATTGTAAGGGACATAAGGTGAATTCTTGGGACATAGCGTGTCAATAGACTCTTAAACGCAGGTCTACAAACTATTGATTCATTTTGATCACAACTATGAAACATACCTACAAGGAACTCCATCTTTTTCGAAATGCAAATATCCCTCTTTTCGGAAGGAAAGATAGTTCCGTCACTTCCGGGCTTAGTACGACTCATGACGAATTCTATAGTAAGCACTGTCTTCTTCTTCACTCAATGAGTTGCCTTTCTCCTCGGGTGACTGAACTCTAGTAGACGCACAAGGACTAGCATAAAGTGCTGTGAAAAACCAAGCATTCTCTAGAGAAATCGGAAGTAGGATTTCAACGCAGAGAAGCTCGGGGACGGAAGCCACTCGACTGTAAAGAGAAGGGTAAAAAGGTAGAAACCCAATTTCATAGACAGAGTAAATCCAATGGTCTCATTTTGTTAGAAGCAAGAGAAGTAGTCCATAGCTTGGCGCAAGCAACAGTAATGGAGCTTCCGACATCAAGGTTGGTTGAGGCTTTGGTGGGGCTGGCAAGCAACATTCATTCTTAGTTTCCAGTTTTTTGAGTTTTCAGAACCATTTTGTTATGGTTCTTCTCTACATTCCAGACTTTCAACTCCCACTTTCCGTTTAATCACTAACAAAAACCTATCGACTTAACAAAAAAGAGAAGGCTCGACTCCGAAGAAGGTTATGGCACCAAAACTTGGGTGAACTTCCATCACCAAATGAGATGGTAGAAATAATCATAAACCGGTTGTGCTCTCTTTGACAAGCTTCATCTCCTTCTCCCAGCTATAAACTTAAGCTTCACTCGTCCAGGTGACTGGCGGTCACTGATCTGATTACCCAATCCCTTCATTTCACGCCTTGATTTTCTTTGAATTGAATTAATGTTATTATTTTTGAGTTCAAACTCTTTGGTATTTTTCATTTCTTCAGATGATATGATGGGTCTTTCATGGTGTTGTTGACGTTCTTGAAAGCCTCATTTTTCGGAGCTGCTCCCAGCGAAAGACCTGGAAAGATCGAAGAAAGCGGCAGTAGATCGAGTTGTTGACTGCCACTCCTTGGACGAAAGAAAGCTGTTCATTTTGTTCAGCGTGCAGCACAAATGGCATCCTGCGATGACTCTAGAAAGGATCTCCCTCGAAAGGAGAATTAAGGATCTCCCTCGAAAGGAGAATTAAGACCATTGTAGCTAGTCTCTATTCTAGTTAAACAGAATCCAATCACACTGGAATGGATGGTACAAAGTCCTCTAGCTTTTCGTACTCTTGGAGAACTTCCTCGAGTAATTAGCCGTGATTTTCAAGTTGAATTACTTTACTTCATAAAGTGAGTGAGTGCCCCTCTTTCTAGTTAAAGAAAGTTCTCAAATAGATACGCAGCTTTTGGTAACAAGTAAAATAATGAGCATGCCACAGTGACTACCCCAATATATCACCAGTCCAAAGAAAGTTTCCGTGTAGCTCGACACACCAGAAAGAGATGACAGTTGCATTATTGTGGTGTTGGAGGGTTGAAAGAGCATGGTCGTCGGAAATAGGATGTTATTTCCTATTTCTTTGCCATTTCAAGCATCCGGACCGGAAAGTCTTTCTTGTTTTCATCGACCATTTGGATAAGTTACGGGTGT
This sequence comes from Ocimum tenuiflorum, assembly GCA_001278415.1. Classification (NCBI taxonomy): domain Eukaryota; kingdom Viridiplantae; phylum Streptophyta; class Magnoliopsida; order Lamiales; family Lamiaceae; genus Ocimum; species Ocimum tenuiflorum. Next base: position 4,166 of record AYJT01085927.1, on the reverse strand, counting down.
CCAGCACGGGCTTAAGAGCAACGACTCATATCCCGTATTATGGTTTGTTTGTGTAGGAAAGGCGCCCAACTGAACAAATCCCTCGGTTTTAGGCCACTAGAGTATTTGCCTAGCGGTCTGAAGCTTCTTCCTTAAGAACAAAAGGATGGGAACTCGTTGATAGGATACGAAAAAAAAACACTCACTGAGCCTCTTTGCATCCATGGCTGACAGGATAACAAACATGAGAGAAATAAGTAAAATCTAACTATATTGGACTTTAATCCGGGTCGATTCTTATACATCAGCCATCTACTCAAGATCCTTGTACGAGTCCACAATCAATACATGAGATGTCGAGTCCTGAATGAATCCCTTTTTATGTCTACTCGATTAGGGAACTCGCCAAAGTCTTTTTCGATAGTTCCCCTCTAAGTCGATGTAGCGAACCGAGAAGCTAAGTTGCTTCAAGGCCACAAGGCCAACTTCAGGCCTTTCATCTTTTTTAATCGAGAGCCGGCCCGACTTGCGTTGTTCCAACAACCGACAAGGAGCACCTCAGCACTTGCCTTTCCTGCGGCACCTTTACTTCCTAAGCCATCTGAAGAAAGCATAATCCGACTATGAGCTCGTTTCCACCGTTGCTTTGAGTTCGAGCTCCTTTTCCCTGAGCTCGAGCTCCTTTGACTCGAGCTGGGAGCCCAGCTTGTCCTTCTTGCTAACAGCCAGATTGTCTGTCAGTCGCTTCTTTTTCTAACTCAGCCTTTCGTTGAGCCTCCTGAGCCTCATCAAGCTTGGCCCTTATGATGGAGGAGCTCGCAGCCCCTTAGTGCCTCTTGCATGATATCCAAGGCCTGCAAAAAGGATAAGTTTCATCCAACGAAGGAACAATCATAAGGAACTAAAAGAGTTCAGACATCGTACCTTACGAACTGCCTCGATATCCTTGAGGCCCCTCCAAATTCCTCCATCCGCAATCTTGACCATAAGTCGAGACTCCTCTTGAACCCCTCAAATAGATTTAAGAACTCTTGTTTGGTCGATGGCGGTGGTGGAATCAGTGCCATTACCTTGCCCTTAGAGATTTGCCCCACCCCCGAAAAAGAGGGCACCCCTTTGCTGTGGCTCTCACCGAAATGTTTCAATCCTGAAAGTGAGGATTTAAGGGCAGAGCATGGGAGCCTGATCGTGGAATCGTTAGAAATGGGGGGAGAAGGTGGAGGAGTAGGAAGTGGAGAGCTTAGCTCAGGTGTAAGAGAGTTCTCCCTCAAATCCCCTACAGAGCGCACACCGCTGATGTCCGCGTAGAAATAGTCGTGGACGTTCTCCCAGTTGCCGCCGAGATTCTTGATGGTGTTGACCCTACGAAGCTATGATTCTAAGAGCATGTGACGATAAAGACCTCCATAAAAAAATAGACATCACACATCAACAAAAGGCAACAAAATAACCAACAGAGCAATCAAACAAACGAAAGTAAAGCAGGGTAATTACACGGCACTTCACCAAAATCGGACCAGAGGGCAGGAGTCGTTTGGGGATTTGGATAAAGAAAAAAGTTTTTGTCCTCGAAGAGGAATTTGTAGGGAGTTTTTTGATCAGAGGCGACGCATCGTCGCCCTATTTTGTAATGCAGTAGTAACACTGCCTAGCTACAATATTGAGACGATAAAAATACCTTCATTTGTTAACAGAGGGCTGGCCAAGCCCGGTGCTATGGAATAGTACCAGGGTGGCTAGGGCGTTCATCCACCCCACCGGTGCTAATTGTATTGGTGCCAAGTGATAGTGGTCAATGAGTCTAACAAAAAAGGGTGTAGAGGAAGGCGGATGTCGAACCTAAGAAGGTAGGCTGGGAAGACCTTGTTGTTGGCCGAAGGGCTATGCAAATACGGCTTGATGCGATGATCATTCAACAAAAAATGGTTTCCATGTGTCCCCAAAAGTTCGAAGGTTCCACCAGATAGCACCCTTTGAATTTGAAAGGGACTGGACCACCTAAGATTTTAACTTTCAATGAAAAAGCGTGAATCTGGAGTTGAAAAGCAGGACATGATCTCCCACTTGGAAATCCTTTTTTTGAACGTGGCGGTCATGAAACAGTTTGGTGCATTCCTTGTATAAATGCGAGTTCTCAAACGCCTGCATCCGAAATTCATCGTGCTCATTCAATTGCATGATCCTCTCCTTTCTAGCCAACTCGAAGTCCAGATTATTTAACTACCCGCAACTGTATGGTGTAATTGCATACAGAAGTGAGCAAGGTCGATCCCACAAGGACTAAACCAACAAATCAGATCAATTATTAGAAATTAACTTCATTATTGTTCAAACTACCGAATATAAAGATGATTATCTGAACTATGCAGAAATATTTAACAAAGCAATTAAAATAATTAAGCAACCAAAAGATTTAAAGTCCGAATGAGCAACTATGTTCCAGAATCAGATTTCAATGGATTCAATTTATAACAGTGACAAGCAGACAAAAACCAATTATTCCGTTCGTTTAGAATAATCACTAAATTAGCCTAAGTCTTCTGTCGAAGTAAATAAGTCGTAGATTACAAGTCAAGACCGATATCTCTATCTAATCACAGACATGTAACTCCAGAAAGATCACAGAATTCAAGTTCTCACAAAAATTCTATTTTTCTCTCGAATGTCAAGTTATTGTGTTCCTTATTTCTAATCGCATAACAATCATCGTCTGTCAAATGTTGGATTACTACGTAAAATAATGATAGATTGGTGATCAGACAATCAATCAAGCAATAAACACATGAATAAAGAAAAACGAAACTGAATTAAATTGCCAAAACTCAAGTCACATATCAATAAATGAAATTCATCTACTCTCTAACCCTAGAACATCAGAGTATTAGCCTGATATCATAAAAACAAAAACTAAAACAATAACACAAGAGTTCATGGTGAAGAAGAACTAAAGAAATCGAGAGGTAATTTCGTTGAACTTCGCCTGGACTCCGAGATCTCTCTCCGGTGTTGTTTCTCTCCAAGATGGGTGTGAATGTCGATTTTTCCATCCCTTGTCATGTTCTTCGACTCTCCTTTTATACCCATGGCCCGAATTTAACAAAACAGGCCCAAAACTCGGTCAGACACACGGTCCGTGCGTGTGGGAGGCACAGGCTATGCGTGACCACTGTCTCGCACCGTTTGGTGTGCTAAAATTATGAGCACAGTCCGTGCGTGTGGGACACACGGGCCATGCGCGGCCTTTGTCCGCCTTGCTGCACGAGTTCACGGTTTTGGAAAGATAATGCAAAGAGCTTTCCAACCATATTCATTAATGAGCAAAATTCTAGGTATAATGAGAGCTTGACCCATCTTAGTAGACATTTGTCTCAACACCTTACTCCAAACGCTTGTTTTTTGTATGTTTTCATTGATTTTTCCTTCACAAGCTTAACAAACACATCAAAATCTCACATATATCAAAATATGTCACTTTTTAAGATCATAAACTCATGTGTTTAACATAAATATGCACATAAAACTCATCTCTAAACACGAGAAAATCGGTGTTTGTCAAATCGCGTCCTCATCTATATGGAATTTCCTAAATTTACGGGTAATATATTTTGCAGAATTAGAAGATTGTTGGTTTACTAGGGCTCCCCTAAGAACCATTGTGGAATTAAAATCTAAAATCAAAAGAGACGAAGGAAGGGAGACTGACCGTAAAAGTAAAACTGACGATGAGGAGTGTTGGTGAAGATTGAGGAAGACGATTGGAAGAGAGAGGAAGGGTGATAGTAGCATGATTTGCATGTATTTTGGGTAGTTTTTGTGTTTTTATTATTGAAAACATGCAAAATCATGTTACTATCAACTTGATTTGTTTATCTTGGGGATTTTATGCTTGTTGGAGTTGTTTCGAAGGATTTTGGTGAAAAACAAGCAAAAAGTGGATGAAAAACAAGCATTTCAAGTAATGTGCTGCACAAGGGGTCCAATCAAAGGAGTCAAGCTCTCTGTGCACTTTGGATTTCGGTCTTTAAAACATATTGTTGGAAAGATCTCTGAATTAGATTTCCACCGCAACTTTAATCACTCAATTCCGAGTTTAGACATAAAAGTTAGAGCCAAAATCATGAACCCGCGCAGTCTGTTTTGTTGTGAGAAGATCAACCCGATCGGGAAGTGGATCGACTTGATCAGAA
>AYJT01085882.1:0-15998 GCA_001278415.1 Ocimum tenuiflorum | reverse complement strand
TAATTATTTTTAGAATAATAATTTAAAATATTAATTTTTAAAATAATATTTTAGAATAATATAAAATAATATTAACTTTAGAAAATTTTATATTTTTTTCAATTAAATTTCACGGAATTTGATTTCATTTGTTTGGTTGGGAGGGGGGTCTTAAATAAGTCACAAAAAATTTACAGTATGAACGTAAAGAAAAATAATTGAGTTAATTGCAAGAATGGACACAATCTCCACTCATTTTTGTAATTGTCACACAAATTTTTAAACGTTGTATATTTTGATATAATTTTATAATTTTCTTTTGCAGATTTAACATAACAATTATTTATTTTGCAATTTTCACATAAACTTTAAAATGTTGTGAATTTTAACTATCATTTTAATTATTTTGCATAAATTTTCAAAATTTGCAATTTTAAGAATTTCGATAAAATTCATCATATTTGACTATTTTAAATCCATTTATTCTGGTGATTATGTGTTGGTCCCAAATCAAAAATAGATTATGTGCAGAAGCGTTAGACTTAATAAAACAGTTATGAGAATGAAGTTTAATTTTATCTCAGCTGACTTAGGAATAAGTCAGCCGGGTTTCTTAAAGATGTTTGTCAAGTAGGCCAGTTAAGGTTTATTTCAGTTATACTCCAGCTACTGTGAGGCAGTTGGGTTTCAAACACTTAGCGCAAAGTAAGAAAAACTGCAAATAGACACATATATTATAGAGGTTTGGTAATCCTACGTCCTCTCTTCCTTCAGATGAAGAATTCACTAATCTTTGTTATACACGGTGGTTAAGCACAGTTTATAACTAGGATTCTTCTGAAACGGAGAGCTTTAATGCTTTCGGTCGCAGGCACGGCTGATCTTTGAGGCTTTACTGGAGTCCACCTCCTAGGCTTATTAGATTGGCATGTGAAGGTTTTAGTTTTTCCCAGAACGTGAATTACGTTGATGGTTTGATGTTCTCAGATAGGGATCTGAGAGCAGTTTCGAAATTCTCGACTGTAAACAACGTTCGGATATCCGGTAGGTCTCGAGTTAGATAACTCAAAAAGCTTTGATGCTTGTAGAAGAGTTCTAAAGAAAACTTTGAGCAAATGGAGATTTAGTATTATTCTCTCTTCATCCTTCTCTTCTATTTATACTCGTCGGATTTGAATAGTACCGTTGGGAGGCAGGTGAACAACATGGATTGAATAGTTAAATCTATCATCAGAAGAATAGAGCCTTTGTTGTACTTGCAACAGGCTTTTTCAGAGCTTTATCCACCGGTCTGTCAGCTTTCGGCTATGGACCGCTGGATATTACTTATTATCAGAGCACCTTTTCAGGAAACATAACGAAAGTCAACTCTGATTATTCTTCTTTCGTCTCAATTGTCCAAAAAATACTGAACTTGTCTTCTGACTTGATAAAGAGAGATTCCTAGGATGTCAGCTCTCTTTCTGGAAGTCAGCTCTGAAGTCAAATTTGTCTTTAAGTCAACTGTCAGTTTTGAGGGAACTGCACCTGGATTTTTTTCATAGCTGAGGTGCTCCAGTTGTACGTCTCATAGCTGGGATGGCACAGCTGTGGATTAGCTACCGTAGTAGAACAATGTCTTCTGAAATATTCTAAGTATTTGAATGTTCCAGCTTCAGCTCTTCGCGAACCTGTGCTATTACAGATCAGACTTATATAATATTACATGCTAAGATCAGTTCTATACTACTGACATGGTTTCTGACATCATCAAAATATTCTAATTCCTAACATTATGCTTTAGTTGTGATATTTTAAACTATATTGATAATCAATATCAAATATTATTATCTCCGAATTGAGTGTAAGTGATTTGTTATAGAAGTGTGATTCGAGAATGAATTTTATTAAAAATATGTCTTTTAATCAATTGCACTAGATAATATGAGACAATATGTTCATTCGATATCATAAAAAACAATATCACGCTCAACACAAATCATCATGTACATGTGATTGATTGGCTAAATATGTTTGATGATCTCGTCATAAAAAGTTGTGTGTTAAAATTGTAAAATTCAAAAATATTTTGAAAAATTGCAATATCTGAAAGTTTATGCAAAACAAAAATTATAAAAGTAAATAATTGTTATATTAATTTTGTAAAAACAACAAAGATTACATTAAAACTTGCAACTTTTTAAAATTTATAAAAACAATGCAAAAAATTAAAAAATTATATTAAAATATGCAACCTTCGAAGAATTAGCTATGTTCTTTCTCAACCCCCCCGCTATTCACTTCTCATCCTGAATCTACTATGTTTCTCGTCTAATAATTCTTCTTCGTTATGTTTTATTGCTACTAATTACAAAAAGTTACAAAAAGATAGATCTTCAAGGCTGATCAGCACAATATGGAAATTTTATAAATCACAACACTAACTCGTTATTATTGTGCAAGTTTACGTCAAGGAGCAATATGGTAAATGTTATCAGGGGTGCTCATGAGCCCGGCCAAAGACAGGCTCGAGCTCGAGCTCGACTGAAAATTCGAAGCTCGAGCTCGAGCTTGGCTCGATCCAAAGCTCGATGAGCCGAGGCTCGAGTTCGACTTACCCTTTTCTTTTCCCTGTTTTGATATAATAACATTTAATTCTTTCCCTATTTCAGAAGCAATAATCTTAAACCCAAATCAAGCAAATTGAGCGAAGAAATCAGCTTATAGATGCTTCAGCTACTGTCCACTAATAATAACTACATACGAAGACGAATTAGAGAAGATAACGTAAGTGTGAAGTGTGCTACAACCAATTTAATTAAAGTAATTAGAGAACTTAATAACTGGTCAGTTACTCCCACTCTCTCAATAATCGCGTAAATTTGCCAAAAAAATTTCAAAGAATATGAACACAATACACCAAAAATCCCAAATCAATATAACTGTAATTTGAGACACAAAATACAGGAATAACATCAATGCAGTAGCATAAGAAGCCAATCAAGAGAAGAAGGAAAAATCTAATCTTTTAGAATAACAACCAACATGGACCTCAAGAACAAAAGAAAATTTGGAGGAAGTACCAAAAAAAAAAGAAAAATTAGCTACTTGAAATGTCACAGAAGTAAGAGAGTACTCTCTCAAGAAGTTGTACAAGCGAGCGGCTCCCACACTTGGAGCTTTAATCGAACGAGTAGCAACTATGGAAGCGAACGAGTAGCAACTGGCGAAGCTTATGGATGGCAAGGCGACCGACGGCAACGAGGTTGCAGCGCCGCTGACCGGCGGTGAGGTTGCGGCAAGCGTGAGAGATAATAATGGGAACAAGTGAGTGGTAGACTGGTGGGGTAACTACGGTTTCAAATTTTGAAATGAAAAGGATGAATTAAATAAACAAAATACATTTTATATCATATGGGCAGGGTAAAATGGTAAATAACCCTAGGCTTGACTAGGCTCGCGAGTCTACCGAGCCAAACACATTATGGCTCGAACTCGAATTCGACTCGTTTATGTTTTAGTCGAATTCGAGCTTTTCTCCAGTTGATCTCGAGTAGCTCGCGAGCTGGCCCGGCTCATGAACACTCCTCAATGCTACTAGAATTTTTTCGTGTGAAATAGGTAGGGCTGTCAACTTTTGACATAACACGATAACCCGACACGAATCCGCACGATAATAATGTGTTAGTGTTGAGACTTACTGGGTTCGTGTTATTATCGTGTCGACCTGTTAAGTACATGAAAAATTTGTGTCGGATTCTTGTCGTGTTCGTGTTATCCGTTATTTTATTTAACAAATTCTTATCGGATGAGACTTTTGACAGATCATTTTTATGTCGTGTTTGTGTCGGTTTCGTGTTATTTGTGTTTATCAGATTGGTTTCTTATCAAATCGTATCGTGTACGTGCCGGGTTCGTATCGTGTTCGTGTTTAGGACTTAACGAATCGTGTCACTAACAGGTCGACAAGATAGTGATCCAAGGTTACAAATAATAAAAATATTAAATAGGAGTAGAGGGCAGTTTAGGAATTGGGATATAATAATCTATTAATCTTGGAACAAATCATACAATTTTGTTTTCTTCTTTCAAAAGACACGATCATTTCCATCGTTGTTGACGGGAGGGAGGCGATAGCAACATCATTTATAGTCCTATCTTATTCAAGTCAGCTGTATCTGTCCCTCCCAAAGTTTTCTTTGTGCACACAATTAAAAATGAAATAACAACCAAAAAAACAAAAGAAAAACGAAAACTTCATTTTTCCGAATCTCAAACACGAAATCTTGGCTCAAAATTCAATCTTTCCAGTAGCCCAGAGACAGAATTTGCTGGAAGTATAAAAAGTCAAATAGTTATGACTGAAAAGAAAGAGGAGAGTCATCATCAATATCCTCCGCCACTGCCGCCGTATGGAACATTCCAAGGCGTCGCCAACCACCCGCCGCCGGCGACGGTGGGCTTCCCTCAGCCTGTTCCACCGCCCGGCGTCTCCGGAGCTCCTCCCCCACCTCACTATTATGCTCACGCTTATCAAGCTGTCCCAGGTTTGTATCTGCATATTTGTTTGAATTTCTCACTGAGATGATGATTTTTCCTTAGACACCAGCAGAAATATGTTGTCCTCCTGGGTAATTTGTGTTCATTTCAGTCTCGATCAGCATCAGTGTATGGATCTTATTTTTTGTATGATTAGGGATTTTTTTTTTCTTTCCTGAGATTTGTATGTTATGATTTTTGCGTGGGGTTTCTGTTGTTTTTGAATAGGAGAATTGGTCTGATTTTCAAAATTCATGTATTTGCAGGTTCGTATATTTAGCCTAAAGATCTGATTTTGAGATTTGGGTTTTATTTATAACACACACATATTTCTTGATCTTTATGATCTGATGTTCTTTTTACTGTTAAAAAGTTAATGATGGATGAGTTTGGCTTTGTGCAAGAATTTCATGTGCTAATTCTTCTTTTTTGTCCATTTATGAGAGTTAAATTATCCTATTTTTGAGGGCTGTATCTTTGGATTTTCCTAATACTGTGTATTCTGTTTGACTGTAGGTTATGCTGTTGCAACCGGAAGGCCGGTAAGGGAGCGCCGTCTTCCTTGCTGTGGCATTGGCCTTGGCTGGTTCATGTAAGAAATAGCTTTTCCTTGTTGATTGAATCAATTATGTCTTAGAATTCCAAATTTTCCTTCATTTTCTTGATGCACTATTATTTTCTTCAAGAAGTTCATTTCACGATTAAAGTCCGAGACTTTTGGGTAAATCTTGTTTAAGTTTCTCTCCATAGTTAATCCGATCAGTTCATCGATGGTCAGCAATATTTTCCTTCACAGATGCAGAACTTAAAGAATAAGAATCTTATATTGCTAAATATTTTATTTAATTCGCTGAGGATTCGGTGGCACGTGGCCGGTGTTTTTTGGTGAAGGGACATGAGAGCTGTATACATTTGGGTTAGGATATTATTTTTCAACTGTTTCTGTTACTAATAGAGTTTAGAATGTAGAATGACTCGGGTATATTACCTTCTATTTTACCTGAAATTTTGGTTTTACTCACCGGTTAAAAGTTCTCATTCAATTTTGTATATGACATGCAACTTGACACTTGGAGAGGTAAGTTATGCATTTCATATTACTCCTCTTCCTATGTGCTTTTAGGAAGAGCTTCTTTCTTGCTGATCTCACTTAATTTCTTTCTTTCTTTCTTTTTTTTTTGGGAAATTGCTTTGACCTGCATATATGTTTACTCATAAATTAAAATAACAGAAATTACTGTTTTGAATTACCGGTAAATAATTACTCTGTTTCGGTGAAGGTTCATTATTGGATTCTTCCTTGCCGCAATTCCTTGGTATGTTGCAGCATTGCTTCTACTTTGTTCGAGAATTGACTCTCGTGAGAAACCAGGATATGTTGCTTGCGTAATTGCTGTAAGCTTTCTTACTTTTAGCTTAACCTACTTCAAAAGTTAGGATCCTTTTCCCTTTTGTTTATGATCTTAATCTTTCTCTTCTTGTGTTTTATTACATTATCTATGCATAATTAACAATAAGAAAAACTCTAAAGTGATCGAACAATCTCTTCTTTTGTTTCTGGATATATCGATACAAACACTTACCCTCTCTTCTTTATCGCATCAAGAGTATAATACAGTATTTGAGTAATTTTTGGACTATTTATATAGATGCCAATTCTTTTCTTGCAAATAATATCTCTACATTACAAGATTGCTATGTCCTCGAGCCAAAGTCTCTCTTTTCTATCCCCAGAAGACTGAATGAATAATCTACTAAAAAGATCTCTCGTAAAGCATTTCACTAACATCTTTGTCCAGTTATGTCGATACCATTGAATTAATTGATTGAATGTAACAACTTGAAATAGAGTTTATCTTTTGTTGTAGTTCAATTTTTTTCCAAAATACTCCTTAAGGCTGATGCTGATTAGTCCTTGACAGTACAAAAGTAAACGCTCGATAGGGGTGGACTATAGCTAGGCTAAAATTATGCATAACAAACGAGTCCCTACGGAGTAGAAAAAGAAGAAGAAGCAAATTTGACACATTTCGGCTTGATATACGAAACGAGTTAATGACGTTTCTCTGGCTTATAACTGCACATCATTTTGCCAATCTATATCTATATATATCTAAAAGTATTACCGTATAGGAGCTTTCGTTTTCCCGCCGAATGAAGCTTCCAAAAATAAATATTCGGTATATTATGGAAAGCAGTTAATATTATGGTAACATTGTCAATTTTATTATATTACATTAATTTGAATTAATTTAAATTACATGATATTTGTAAAAATCTGGTGGTGTTTATTTTATTTTATTTTCCCCCTCTTTTGGGTAGGCTGTTCTGGCTACGGTCGCGGCTCTCTTTGGAGCGACGAGGATCAACGACTGATGAATCGCCGTCGAAGAATCACAGGTTAGGGAACAGAAACACATCTAAAAACTGGCCTGGTGTATGTATATTTGAGGTGAAGGAAGGAGATATATATATTTATGTGTACTTTTATATGTATGATGTTTGCATCGACTCTATATTTATTTTTTAAGTTGTTTATAACTGCGAAGTATAATGTGAAATCGAAATCTTGTAATTTGATATTTGTGAATTAGGGTTCATTTATTATGGGAAATCAAATATGTTTGGTTCAAGTGAGTTTAATGCTATGCAGATGTGTTGAATTCGATCAACGATCAATATTTTAATTTGAGTAGGTTTCTTGTTAGACCTCCTAAATAATTTAGGCGGGTTTAATAAAAATTCGTGAGGGATATTGATTTGGGTTTAAGATCCAAGACGGTTTAGAGTTTGAATTAGTGAAAATGAACTATTTAGATCCGCCTTAATCATTCAGGCAGTCTAATCCAAGTTTTTGTGTTTCATTTTTTTTCTAATTGATTCTTGTCATTTCTACTGCATCTTTCGGGATTTTAGGGAAATTACGTAGAATGTATTATATTTCTGTTTTCTGTTTCCTTTTATCTGAAGTTGTGATAATGGTTAAAGAACATATGTCATTACATATATATTATTTTTTTTCACGATATCTTTATCGCATGTGCTGACTACACGAAAATTAAATTAAAAATACGTAGTCGTGACTATTTTGTGTATATGCATGTACAAAGATTTTGAGTTTCTGTAACAAAATGTATATTGCAAGTAGAAAAAGCGTCTATGATTATCCCAATCAATAACACACAATAATTATAATAAAATATACAACTTAGCTATTCTGATTATCCTAATTCCTCACTAATACAGCTTATCACAAATTCTCAACAAACTAAAAGTTTTATACCGTTGTAGCATAGAGAGGCGACACGTAGTGGAGCTGTGGAGGTGGTCGCTATATAATTGCCTTTATTCTTTTTTTTTTTTAAAACTATAATATTACAATAAATTCCATAGTGATCTTTCTACACAAACTCGAACATTTGACCTTTAAGATCACGATAAATATGCCTTTATTTTAAATGACTTAAAGAGTTTGATATGCAAGTGATTGAAAGATTAATGTGACCTTTGGTTTAATTGTCGGGAATCACAATGAGTATGAGTTTGAAAATAGAGAGAATAAATATGGATATTGAATGAAATCCATCATATTAAAAGGGTTTCATTGATTCCCAAAGAATCATTCTCAAAAATTAATTTCAAAATTATTAACCAAATAATATATTTTGGGGTTCATTCCATTCATTCATTCCGAACCCACCAACCAAACGCAATCTAAAAAAAATTGTTGTGCTAGTGGTGTTACATTATTGTGTGTTGGCTTGATGAACAGGGGAAAAATTGGAGTATGAATTGTATGTATTATTGACTTGGTAAAAGATTTAGGAGTATTTGGTTTAACTGTTTGGAATCACTATGAGTATGAGTTTGATAGTCTAATGAAAGAATTGGTATGGGTTTGAATATTTCAATAAAGCTGTTTGGTTTATAACATGGGGTTGTGTATCATTTTCAATTCTGATGTTTGATTTGTCAAGTGTATGAGTTTAGGGATGTATAAAAAATCAATTTTATCTTTCCTTAATATTTTGAGTTGCAATTTTTTTAATCCTTTCATGAAATGATTTATAACTTAACACAAATTTCAAACTTCCAATTTCCAAATATTATATAAAATTAAATCACCCTTCTAATCTTCAAAAATGAAATTGATTCAAAGAAAAAATAAACATTACAATCTGCAAAGATTATTTAAAATGAATTGAACCTTGAAATCTCCAAATTTTAATCGAAACCAAACAAAAAAAAACGTACAAAATATAGATGCATAAAACAAATAAATGAGGTGTCATAAGGACAAAACATACGAAACTTGGACATACCTAAGGGAACAAAGAGAGGGCAAAATCCAACAAAGAAAACCTAGGGAGAAAAGGATGATAGCACACGAAACTGGACCAAAAAGGAGCCGAAAAGCGACTGCACAACAACACCTAAACCAACCAAAAAAAGTACCTAACGACAGCAAAAAAGTCCTAAAAACCTTCAGCAACGTAGATGATATCATAACATCAAACTAGAAAATAAAAAACTGCACCAAAACCGACCAAAAACTTGTCTAAAACAACAACAAAGGATGGAAAAGAAAAACAACAAGCTAAAGGGCAACCTCAACACAAAAAAACAGCTGCAAAATTGAGCCAAAATAGCGGCAACAAATGACAACAAAGACAGCAGTGAGAACAACTCAAAATATTACATTTATACATAGCTAATTCCAACAGGAACAAAATATTACATTTTCACATTTAGTTCAAAACAACATAACATCCTAAGATATCCCTTGAAACATATGTGGTCAATGATTAGATCTCTTTCCAACTATCAAACATTTCATTTGCTAAGTTATTTATGAAATTGACCAATTCTTGTGTTGGATTAATATGTGTTACATATTTTTCACCATCCACTTCTGCTTCATCTTCGACTTGGATTTCCTCATTTGTTATTCTCAAATCAGAGATAGATCATTATGCAGAAGCATTAGTACGAAATTAGTTGCGAAAATGATGAGGCCCAACTTAATCTCAGCTGATTTATTGCCAAGTCAGTTGGGTTATCGAAATGTTTATTTAGTCGAGTAGGTTTATGAGATTGTTTTAGCTATACTTCAGCTATTTATGAGGTAGCTGAGTTTCAAATAATTAGACAGAAATTGAATAAAGTAGTAAGAAGACGAATATTATAGAGGTTCGGATTAAAACAATCCTACGTCCTCTCTTCCTTCAAACGAAAGGAATCCACTAATCTTTGTTATACACGGTGAGTTAACACGGTTTACAACTAGGATTCTTCTGAAACGGAGGACTTTGTCTTCCTCGGTTGCAGGCACAGCTGATCGTGGAAGCTTTACTGGAAATTCCTAGACTTCTTGATCAGTAGGGTTTGAAGCTTTTAGTTCCCTTCAAGAACGTGAATAGATTGAGTAATTGGTTCTTTAATAAAGAGTTTATAAAAATGTATTAGTGTCCTTAGCCGAGGGCTTTGGACCACTAGAGAAATGTCTCGAGTTAGAACTCAGAAGATGACTTAGAATTTGCAGAGAGATTAGAGAAAGCTTGAGCGCGAGAATGCAAGAGTAATTTTCTTCTTGGTAGGTTCTCTCTAATATAGGTGAGGGATTTGAAATCTAGCCGTTGTCTCACAACGGACAAATCCCTCAAAATCTGGTCTGCAAAAGGTAGTTGTAGGTGTACTCACAATCAACTTTATCAGACTTTTATCCGTTGGATATGTGATTAAGGTTATTATCACAAGTTCTAAAAGCCAAATATTTCCCAAGAAAAAATCTCATGCAAGCAGACATCGACAACAATCCAAGTTACGTTTGGCGGAGCTTGCACACAACGATGGAGTTGGTGAGAGACGGAGAAGCTTGGTGCGTGGGAAATGGGACGAGTATCAGCATTAAAAATGATAGATGGATTGGCCCAGATAATCAAACCACGCCAATAGCAATTCTGGAGCCAGAACTACTAGACAAACCCTTCAGTGCTTTAATAAATAACCAGGGACTGGGATGGAATCAACAGATTATTAGCAGTGCTTTTCCCCCACAGGACGCAAGCAAAATTCTACAAATTCCTCTTGGAACTAAGATTAGAGAGGACAAACGAATATGGAGATTTACGGAAAACAGAGTCTTCTCTGTAAAATCAGCCTACCATACGGCAGTGGCCGAGCACTCAAATCTGCAACAACAAAGAGCAAACACCAGTAAAGAGATGAAGGAATGGAGAAATATCTGGAAAAGCAGCATGTCTCCCCGACTCAGAACTTTCCTTTAGAGGGCCTGCATCGATTCTCTCCCGACAAAGGAAAACATTAAGAGGAGAGGATGCGAGATTGACACAGTCTGCGACCATTCTGGAGAGGGTAACAACGAATCCATCGATCACCTGCTGGTTACGTGCACACGAACGAAAAGAATATGGTATAATTCCCTGCTTCGGCTAGACATAAATCGGGAACCGCCCAAGAATTTCAAAGAACTGCCGTGGCACAAGATGAATGATCTCCCAGTGTAATGCGTGGAACCGATGGCTTTCAAAGCACATGAAATATGGACAGGGCGAAATGCTGCTATTTTTGTAAAGAAGAATTTCGACGAGTGGACGACCACACAAAGAGCGCATTGGAAATGGGTGGAATCCACAGAGAGTAGAGAGAGACATAAGATCACATAGGTGAAGGAAAGGAGAAGAATAAAATGGAAGAAACCAGAACCAGGCACTTTAAAAATCAATTCAGATGCAGCGATGGGTGGCAATAAACCAGTCGATCTCGGCTTCGTCATAAGGGATGACGAAGGATGGATCCGTCTCGCAGGGAAGATAAGTGTTGCTTCAGGAGGATCGAGCACTTTACATAAGGCACTTGCTCTGCGATTTGGTCTAGTAATGGCTAGACAATATAAATTAAAGGTGGATGCGGCGGAGAGCGACAATCAAAACCTCATCCAGATGCTAAACGGAAAGCAACAAACAACAGGGTATCTCCTTGTAATCTGCAGCGACATCTAGGAGATAGCGGCGGAAATAGGGTGCTAAAAATTCTGGCATGTGCCAAGGACGGGAAAATCAGGCTGCTCACGAGGCACCGAAAGCTAAGGATTTTATTAGCATTAATCACATACCTGATGTACTGAGGGAGAGTATTCTGCATGATATTGGCATATAATGTATCACTCTATTCTGGTTGCAATGAAATTATTTTTCCCTAAAAAAAAATGGTTGGTGCAATAGTAATATTGTATTTGATGTAATAATCAAAATAGAAGATGGATTTCTAAGACAAAAGTCAAAGTAGACAGCTGAATCAAGTTACGCTTACGACTCGATTTTTGAACCGAGAAGCATACGAGACTATCCATGCAACAAAACATATTGGTCTATAGGTCCAACCATGTTTATCTTCTCTATAGGTCAGACTAAACATCCAACTTTATACCTCAAAACCCTACCATTCCATAAATCAACAATAATTTGATTTGTACAATGCATTCTCAATTTTCATAAACTCCATCCAAGCACAAATTTCTTCTTCCTTCATCCAAATCCGGCTTCACCGACACACAATATATATCGACCGGTTTAACATCTTTCGGCTTCTGCAACGTCTTGAACTCCCACGAAGGAAATCCAATACAAAGCTCCACGCCTTAGAAGATTGTATAAAAAACAAGAATTTCCCGCGGTTCCACTCCAAGATTTGTTATTACAAGAATAAACCTAATTCCATGAAATAACCAAGATCTTGACACGATCATAACAAAGCCCATAGGCTATCAAATTTGAATGGAAAGTGATCGAAGCTTCTGAAACTTTCGCATGCATGGAGAGATTCCACAGGATTTACTCAATATGGCATTAAATTAAATTTGAGGTGAACTCATAACTAATCAGTATGGATTTTCCCTATCATTATTATTATTATTTTTTTTTTTTATCAAAGTGACCACAACACTACGATTGTTAATTCTGGTTTCTCAACATCGAGTTGGGTGGCTTTTCGGCCAATCCAGTACTCGAAATTCAGAATTGGAATTATTTTTAATTACAATTAATTAATATTAAGTATGATTGATTATTATTATTACGATGAATTAATTAATGACGCACGATATAGCCTGATTCGCCTTTCATAACGCGGAGTCGGGTTTTTTTTATAATTTATTTTGTTTTATGAGATTTTATTGATTATTTTTCAATTTATTTATTAAATTATGATGTTGAAGAAACGACTATTATTTTATTTTTATCAAATTTTTTGTATATTTAATTTGCTTTTAGATATAGCGATATACATAGCGTATCATATGATATATATATCTTATCTTTGCAACGAATAGTTCTCTTAAGGAAAAAATCTTTACATGGAATAAAGGTTTATCTTGTTTTTTCATCTCAAAAAAATTAAAGCTGTATTTATTGTGCAGGGTCGAGGGAATCAAGTATTGATGGAGGAATTTGAATATAATCTCCCGATGGATATCATCGTAATGATGTTATCAAGATTACCGGCCAAGTCTCTGCTGAAATTCAGGGCCGTTTGTAAGTCATGGAAAACTCTCATCGATTCTCCTCCATTCATCCACACTCATCTCCTCCATAACTCCCACACTCGCTTCATTGCTCAAACAACCCATCAAAACTTGGCCTTCTTCCGATTTCAAGATGACAAGTTTCTGATTGATGGTTTGCCGGAATCGCCCTCGCTGGATCCTCAAGCTCTCATACTGTGCTCTTGCAATGGCGTACTCTTATTGCGAGGTAACTCATTGGAGTCTGTATTCATATGGAACCCCTCTATGGGAAAGGTTGACAAGCTTCACTTTCCATTCAAATTTGATAAGATATCAGTCAACTACGGGCTTTTTTATGATCCCCGTCGTGGCGGATCTCAAGATCGTGGTTGTTTCATGCCACCAGTATGCGGTTTATTCATGTAAGAACAAATCTTGGAGCGAACCAAGGAAAATTCTCTCTCTCGGAGACGAGATCTATAGGTTTTACTTAGGTGTGGTGTATGTTGGTGGAGCTTTGTATTGGATTTCCTATCTCGTTTATCGGGACAACGCGGGAAGTACAGTATGCTATGAGGGAGATTTATTATGCTATGAGTCTTAGAGAGATGAGTTGTGTGTGTGGTTCAACAATTCCAGTGAAGCCGTCGTTCGAATTTGGATGAAGGAAGAAGGTAATGTTTGGATGGAGTTTATGAGAATTGAGAATGTTCCACATCCATGCTTTTGGAGGCGACCATTGTAGATGGGAGAAAATGAAATTGTTATTGATTGTCTTGTCATATAGGCCATGTGACAAGACTTATAAAGAATTTGAATACGGTTGGATCTTTAGGGAGACTTTTAAAGAATATGAATATACTTGGAGTTTTCGACAGGAATGTTTCATTGCGTGGATAGTCTTGTATTCTTCTCTATTCAAAGCCGTAAGCGTAAGTTGCTAGGGTAATTAATTTTTTTAGGTCAATTTTATGTTTGTTTTGATTTCAAGAATACTAATTCAAATTCCTCCATCACCATGCCTGGCTAATGTGTATCTTCGTTTTTGTATTAGAAATCCATCTTCTGTTTTGAACATGCATCAAATACAATATAACTATTGCACTTGCACAAATCACTTTTTTGTGCATTAATTTTTGCCTTTTTTATTATTGAGTTTAATTTTACTATAATTGCGGTTTTAACTTAGAATTCGGGTTTTGATTTTTTGCTTGGGACAAACTTGAGTTCTTTTTCTCCTTTATTTTGAAATATTTAGCCCAAACATATGTGAATATTCTTGTTCTTTTCAATCTTTTTTTTCTCGCTGAATGAAATATTGCACAAAAACTACCAATCATTCCACTATAAAACTTTAAAAAAAAATTGTGTTAGGGAGGTGCTTTCAATCATCATCTTGATGTCTAAATGGTGAATGCTATTCTTTTTCCCTTCGGAATAGCATTATCTTGATGTCTAAATGGTGAATTGGGAAATTATTGTTGATGGTGAGATTTTTATTAGCATTAATTTCCATTATTCTTCTCATGATGTGCTTTTTTCGGACTCGGGGAATTGAATGACACGACAAATTGTTGTCTAATCTGTCTTTGCTTTTGGAATCATTACTAATCAGGTGTCGATTATATTTTCGCTTATGATTGTTGCAAACTTTTCTTTTTGATTGTTGTAGTCTTGGATCTTGATATATTGTTGAGCGTAGTTCTTCACTTTTATGATGCTTGATTGTATTATATAATTGTATCTTTCATGCATGGGTAGTTTCACTTTGGACAATGAGATTTAATTATTTATGTTTGCTTATATTTGGATTCCTATTTTTGTTATTTTTTCGACTACTGTTTGGTTATATTTGGATACGTAAATTCAACGATTTGTATTTTAATTGTTTTGTTAGAATTGACAATGGTTGTTTTTGAAATATTCACATAGTTTTATTTTGAAATATTTATTTAGGATGTTTGAATATTGGAAATATGAACAAATTATTAAAAATTTAGTTTGTTGCGTAGGCCCCCCATAAACCTAGGCACTAGCCCTCCGGGCGCCCAACTACCTAGCGCATTCTGCAACATTGCGTTCGTGTATTGTTCTTCTAAGAATTTGCTAATGATACATTAATTTTTCATGTTTTGTTTCCAAGTAGATCATTGATTTTAGGAATACCATGCCTAGTTTAAAATGTTTATATTTTAAATGAGGCTCATTTTATCAAAAATGATACAACTTGTCCAAAACGCCACATAAATGTATAAATTATGTGAGACTATTAAAATATAGGGTTATTTTCATTTTTCCGTCATTGAAAAGTTGAGTTGGCACACCATTTTTTCACATCATGTTAGTGTTGAATATATATTCTTATTTAAAAATTGGAAAAATATTCAATTATAATATAAACTATGCGTCTTTTATAAAAAATAATATAAACTATGGGTTTGTAATTAGAAATCAATATTCAATTCAAGTGACAAAAATCACAGAAACCCTAGGGGATATAAATAAGGGACGCCGTTTTTGTGGGATTCCGGACTTGGAGATTTCGCGATCTGTTATCACCGGACCACACGAAATCAGGCAGGGGATACAACTTAAAATCCAATTCTGGAGTCAATCTCTACATCCATAGACGAGATTTGCGCCAAATTCACAGGTAAAAATATTCTGCAACTCCTGTGTGATGCATTTACAATTTCTAGAAGCATGTTAGGCAAATAACTGATGTATGATAAGTTATGGTATCCGAAATCCGATCCAGGCGAAATGAATCGAGATTCAATTTTCGCATTCCTACAAATGGTATCAGAGCATGGATTATGATTTCGGCCCTACTGGATAATTTATGTTCAGTTATAATATGCACTTTGAGATTGTATGAGTGCAAGGATCGTTCTTCGTGGCTCAGATTTATTTTTTCGCATCAAAGATGCAATTTTTATTTTATGAATGTCATTTTTGATTTTTGGTTTTTCACCTT
>AYJT01085815.1:0-15659 GCA_001278415.1 Ocimum tenuiflorum | reverse complement strand
AGTCGCAGCGGCGGGGGATGAGTTAGATGATAGGACTTGCTCGTCGCCGGAGTTTGAAGGAGATATTTGAATCGCCACGGCAGCTGGAACTGCCGTTGGAATCGCCTGCGTATTTACTACTGAAGCGGTGGCGGTGGCGGTGGCGGTGGCGGCGTTGTTGCCGGCCGATATTTTGCGGCGTTGTATTTCTCTGAGCAGCGGTTTTTCGCCTCTCCTAAAGCAATCGTTAGCGAATTCCCATCGATCAGGAACAACTTTTCGAAATCCCTGCAAAATCAAATTTGAGTAAATGGAGATTGAATTATCGAAATTCTCAGACTTATCCAGAAAAATGACCTAATTATTTAAAGAAACAACTTACGTAAGTATTGAGCTGACGGACAAAGCTGGAGAAATTGTTGTGTTTGAAATATTTAGGCAATAGATCTCTCGCGAATTCAGCAGGCCGCCATACGATAAACGTCGTTCCATCTTCATTCCACGAGATCAAATCGTCGATAGTTGGATCATCAACCAACTGGAACGTTTTCGTTAAAAACGGCGTCGGAACCGACCTCTGCGACTCTCCTCCGCCGCTTCCTCCGCCCGCGCTGTCGCCACTCATATCACATAACACGCGATATATGTATATTCAAACCCTAACTTGAAAAAGGAATTGATATGTTAAGCATTTAGAGTTTAGATTCAGTAATTCCTCAATTAGAATTCCGATCGAAGCCTAACAAACAAAAAATTATGAACAGAAAACAAACTAATTCACACCTATAGAGACGACATAACCGAAAATCGTTGCAAATTGAGATTTCAACACATTTCCTCCAAACTCGTATCTAATTAGCTAACAACTAAAACATATTTGAATTCATATCACACACGGTCCATTAAATTACAGTAAATTTTTACGCGAACGAAATCAACAGAAACGTACCTAGATTTCTATTTAGCTTGTGATATATGAACAAATCCAGCAGTGTCAACAAAATTTCAGAAGAACATACTAATCACATAGAGTAAATAATCTATCAAAATGAAATTTCCATATCACCTGTTAACGATTAAACAATGAAGTCTCCGATTCCAATGTGCTATTCACCGCTGCTCCGCTTCAAGCTCCGATCAATGTCAACTTTTTCAGTTTTTCAGATTGATATCAAACGAAATCCAGAGAACACGCAGAACCACACGCAGTGAAGGTGCGAGTACGAGCGGTGGAGTCCTTTTCTAGAAAGTTCCCAACTGAGAGAAGGCTGTGGAAAATATTGATATAAAAAAAAGAGCTAATCAGACACTAATTTAATGATTAATGCGGGAGGGAGGATTCGGCGGGCGTTCCAGAAGAGAAACGGGTCCCCGCAATTTATTCGAAGATATAAAAATATCTTCCTTTCCAGAAGTTTCTTGTTTCTCTTTGTATAGGAGTTATTATTCGCTGTGCTACGGTCTTCGGAGGGATCGGGGACCTTGGCTTGAGAGTGTTGTACCCCCGGGACATGAGGGTTGACTATCAATCAGGAATGGAGAAGTACAACGTTTGGAAGCGCGGGATCAAAAGAAGGCAACGGTGTTGGGGATCGGGATTTTTTAGGGGTCGTCTAAATGGAATTTAATTGCGGATTTTGGCATTTTGTAGGTACGTGCTTTGAACATTATGGGAGTTTCTTTTGATGCTATGGATAAGGATGATGATGTCATAACAGTTTTATTTTACTTCTGCTTAATTATCAAGGTAAAAGAATTTTGTTAATAAATATAATGTGTGTGTGGAAATATATCATTTGTTGCTGTTGCGATTGCGATTGGACTTTGGGCAACGGGGATAAAAATAAATCATGTTGCATTGATATTCAAGTTTTAAAATTATGGTTTTAAGTTTTTTTATAATGGATTTGAGTAGATGAAAATGAATTATTTAGGTTGTTTAATCGATTTAAGGAATTTCAATCTATTAAAATATATATTTTTATTTTTGAAAACTTTAGTAATCACTCTTTTTCATCATTGTTATTTAAGAAAAGTTAATTCTGTCATATGCATGCGCAACTGATGCCTCATGTTTAATTATATATACATCTATATAAGATAATAAAAAATTAATATTAACCACTTTTTATTTGTGACTAGTATACCTAGGTTAAGATATGACATTTACAGCTCACGTGCAGAATTCTCTAGTCAACATTAACATAATGGAAACATTTGCAATTTGTTATTTAATTTAATCTGAGCGTTAAGAACTCATTATTCGCTTACAGAAGCCAAGTACATACTAAATCTGTGTATCTGTGTGTGAATATTATATATTATTTTTTTCCAAACATACTTTAATTAACAATTTAGTTGACTTTTGGGCTTTGAACTATCTCCTCAAGTGTGTAATATACGCGCAGTAAATAGTTAAACATGTGGAATGTAAATGTAATGTCATAAATTAACATTTTAGGCTACTCCAAGTAAAAATCTCACAAAATACAAGATGTTGTGTAGAATTAACATTTTAGGATACTTATGTTTATATTTTTCATATCGAAACCATTGCACTCAATAAGTTTCATGCCATATTATTATCTTGTTAACACAATATGTACACAATAATTATCAAATACACATGAATCTTATAATTATGTAGGTTTTTCTATTCTCTTATCATGCAAAATGGTGTTTCAATAATGCAATGTTATATTTTTGAAGAAAAATTAATGTTTGTTTGAATATATATTTATCTTGGATATTATTTGAATATATATTTATCTTGGATGTTATTCAGGCATTACTATAGATTTTATTTGTTTTTTACTACTCCATACATCATATATTGCAATGATTAGTAATCCTCAATAACTATAATTATTTTTTCATATTGTGTCATATACTTATCCATATTTTATTATCATGAAATGTATTTTGAAGACTGAAGATGGTCATTTTTTAATCAAAAAGTAAGGTAAAACAGAAAAAAAAATTAAAGTATAGTAAATTCTTTAATTTTTTATTGTCCGGTCTCAAAGGGAAAATATATGCATGTATTATCAGATTGAGTAATGCCATTAAAATCCCATCTTAATTTGCAAAATTTAGTGTTGTACTAAAAACACAAAATGGCTAATCCATAGAGGCAGAACTGTAATTATCAAAGCTTCATGTCCTTAACCTCAATCCACTACAAATTTCGATTCGAATATCACAAAGTTGAAGGGCTCATTTCGAATTAATCAAAAACCTTGGGTTTCTTTATCTCTTCGTTTGGAGACCCTTCCTCACTGCTACTCTTCTAAGTTCTACCGCAATTTCCATCGTCGTCTACGTAAGGTCTATCTCTCTCTCTCTCACACACACACAGACAAACGCACTATTAATGCTTTGCTAACATTTTATGTTTTAGAAACGCACATGTATGATGTGATATATATTTTGTTGAGTGACGTATGCAGCTTGCAGTCGAGATGTTTGATGAAATGCCTAGTAGTTGAGTTAACCGAGTTTACCTCCTAATAACCCGTTTTCTGAAATTGCTTGATTACTTACAGAAAATGCTAGATTAATAAATAATGGTTTGTTTTCCCAATTGATTTTTCATGTGTTTCGTGATTGCCTCTCCATTTTGATTTTTGTTAATCCCTTCAGGATCCTGACCGCAGATAACAAGAAATCGGTTGCATCCCGGAAAATTAAGCATGCGATTTTGCCCTTTTGATTTACAAGCTCCGTAACTTTTTCAGTTGCAACAGTTAAGTGTAAGGGTTATTGCCTTTGCTACTGAGCAGAGAAAAAAAATGCAAACTTTGGCAGCAAATAGGGTACTTCTTCTTGTTGGTGATGCTATATCCTCTGGAAAATATTGCCTGTTTTCACGTGTCGCTCCTCGATACAGCAGCATTCGTCAATTTAGTGGGGTTAGTAGCGAGAATGTCAAACCTCTCACGCTGAAGAGTCTTGGATTCAAGAGTGAAGTTAAGGCGACCGGTGGAAACGAGAAAAACAAACTCGAGAAGGGGATTTCCACGATTGAAGTCCCCAAGAGCAGAGAAAGAAAAGTTATTCCTAGAGAAACCAATGCAGTTAAGGAAAAAGAGAGAGTTGATCCAGCAGCATTGGCTCCATTTGCTGTAAATTCTTTCTCAGAGCTTGGTCTTCCACCAATGCTAGTTGAGAGGTTAGAGAAGGAAGGCTATAAGGTCCCAACAGATGTTCAGGCTGCAGCGATTCCCGTCATTCTCAAGGATCATGATGTTGTGGTACAGTCCTATACGGGTTCAGGAAAAACGCTAGCATATATTCTTCCTATACTCTCAGATATTCGGCCGTTCAAGAAGGATGATGAGCCTAGGGCCAAGATGGATGTACAAGCTGTTGTTGTGGCACCCTCAAGGGAGCTCGGAATGCAGATTGTGAGAGAAGTTGAGAAGATTCTTGGACCCGCAGACAAGAGATTAGTACAACAACTTGTTGGAGGTGCAAACAAATCGAGGCAAGAAGAGGCACTCAAAAAGAACAAGCCAGCAATTGTTGTTGGGACACCCGGTCGAATTGCAGAAATAAGTGCTTCAGGGAAGCTTCAGACACATAGCTGTCGATACTTGGTTTTAGATGAGGTGGATGAACTACTCGCTTTTAACTTTAGAGAGGATATGCACCGCATATTGGAGCATGTTGGCAGGAGATCTGGCGCAGGTCAAAATGTATCGAATGGACCCAAAGCCAGGCGAGCTGAGCGCCAAACTATAATGGTTTCTGCGACGGTTCCATTTTCAGTTATCCGAGCAGCTAGGAGTTGGGGTAATGACCCTCTTCTCGTCCAAGCCAAAAGCGTAGTCCCACTTGAATCCATACCTGCCCCTGCTATTAAGCAATCAGAAACTCCAAATACGCAGGGGCAGGCTCCAGTACAAAGCCTACCACCTTCACTGACACATTATTACTCTGTTACAAGATTGCAGCACAAGGTTGACACGTTAAGAAGATGTGTGTACGCACTCGACGCAAAATGTGTGATAGCTTTCATGAACCACACTAAACAGTTAAAAGACGCGGTCTTTAAGTTAGAGGCGCGTGGAATGAAAGCAGCAGAGCTACATGGGGATCTTAACAAGCTTGCTAGATCGACGATTCTGAAGAAGTTCAGGAATGGGGATGTGAGAGTGTTGTTGACCAACGAACTTTCTGCGAGAGGTTTGGATATTCCAGAGTGTGATCTGGTAGTGAATCTGGAGTTGCCGACTGATTCGATTCATTACACTCACCGGGCGGGCAGAACAGGGCGCCTTGGCAGAAAGGGCACTGTGGTTACCATATGTGAGGAGTCTGAAGTTTTTGTTGTGAGGAAGATGCAGAAGCAGCTTGGTGTTGTGATCCAGTCGTGCGAGTTTGCAGAGGGAAAACTTGCTATCAATGATGATGATGAGAACAATATGCGTTGATAGAAAAATTTGTTTGTTGATCATCTTTTGATAGAGGGAGCTTTAGGGATGGTGTTATTCATATATTTACAATTTTTGGAGTTCAATTGAGCAATGGAAAATACTTGCATAGTGTTGTATCTGAATTATTCCCCAACCCTTTGAATTGGATTGGAGGTTCCTAAAGGTCTTTTTTGGCAATGTAAAATACTTGCAAGGAAACATGTTGGTGCCTGAAGCTAAAATAAATGAGAATTTGGCATGCTGCATATTACTACAACCAGAATTTAGATTCCGAGTACATTATTTCAAGTCTATGGTTTTCTTTTTAATCTCTGATCTAAAAACACAGAAACATATTCAGACGTGGCGAGGCCCTTGACAGGCCAAAAACTGTATAAATATAATGATATTGGTCAAGTTCAGTGTTAAAACACACCTAATGAAAACGTTACGAGTTATGAAGCTATAATTGAGTTTCTTGGAAACGTTAAAAACAATGTGAAAGATATAACATCATACACATCGGGGATAATAACAGATTGAATAAAAACTAATACTACTCCAGCCAAGCCAGTAAAAGTAAAACATATATTTATTTTATTCAACTGCCCAATTCTAAATGAAGAAAATCCCTGGTATAGAGGTTCTCGTGGCAAAAGAATCAAATAGTAGAAGCTTTCTTGTGTTCTACTATACGTAAGAAACACATTTCCTTTTAGAAACTTGAACTATTCTTATGCACATATGAATATTGTTGGCACCAGCAAGCTATCCTGCAACCACTCCAGGGGAAATTGAGTATATATCTACCCACCTCTCTGGAGCATATTTTTTTCTACCATTTGTCTACAATATGTAATCCTCCAAAAATTATTTGCAACTGCAGCTTTATTATCATCCATGCAGAGGAGCTGAATTAAACTGAAAATATACCAAGGTCTGCTAAAGTACTGAGTTAGGAACACAAAAATATCAGCAGAATTAAGACATGAATTTTCACGGAGTCAACGAAATCTTTTTCTCAACTTTAAGTTCTGATGAAACAGCTGCAGATCCAGGAGTCTGGCATCTAACAGAGGTTGAATCCCACTCTAAATCAAATGCATATTCCAGGCGTCGTCCCACAGCTTGTCCAATAACTGATAATCCAGATCTGGAGTCCCGAGAATGAGAAAAACCACTCTCACTGAACAAGTTTGAGCGGTCATCATATTCACTATTAGAAGTGCATGAGAGAATATGCCTTGGAATGCTTGAACTGCTAGAGTAACTTCCACTTGTTGCTGCTCTAAATGCTTTGTTCCGTATTATTGAAGGTGTATTTCTGTAACTCATAGATGACCTCTTCAGTATAAATTCCGGACTGTCAACATTACTGGAGATAGATAAAGACAGGTGACTGAGGTTGGAATTAACAATTTGACGACTAGCTTGTTCAATACTGGTACTACAACCAGAAGAAATTGGCGCATAGGAATCATTCTGTCGAGGTGTATCGTAACTCAAACATCCACTCTCCTCATCAGCCAATAGTGGTGAGTCGGAGACTCTGCTTCTTTTTCCAGTCTTTTGCCCCTCATTGGTGTATTCACTTAGCGACAAACTTAAAACGGTATCAACAGGTGAGTTGCACCTGTCATTGGTTATGCATTGGCTATCCCTAGCCCTCTTGGGTGATGTAAGCATTCTTGCATTTTCAGGAACATTACCGAGATCATCTGCACCAACATAGTTCAATGAGCTGGATGACAGGTTACGTGATCTAATATTATTGCTGCTGCCACTGAAAGAACTGCGACGTATATTAGTGGGAGGCCAGCCAAACTGAATGCTATCTATTGAAACTTCCTTAGGTCTGCTAGTGCTCATTGATGCCTTTTGTGTATGTGCATGATCTGCAGAAAAATTAGAATTGCCAAGGGCCATGATTGTTGAACAGGCACCGTCAGAGTTCTCGAAAACCTTTTCCTGGTCAGAATAAGGTGACGTTGCACCACTCTCGGCTTGCAGTTTTGCGTCATTATTAAAGACTTTCAGATAAGAACATCCCCGCAATTCCATCGCAGAGATAGAAGGCAAATTCAAATCAGGCCTCTTCTTCACTGAGCAATTCCAGTAATTTTTTATAGCATTGTCGGTCCTGCAATACCAGCTGCTGGTTAGGAAACCATCAAAAACCTATAGACATTGTCAAATGCTAATCAACTAGAATTCTAAGCACCATATCATTCGAAGTTGCACAGTTTTAGTAAACAAGAAGAATAGTACAATAGTTGGAATGGAGAGATTCAGAAACACAACCCTGAAAAACTCATCACTGCACTATGGGAAGAAAACAACCTTTTGGTCCTTCAGTTAATCTTGGAGGACAATATTCAGTTTAAGGAACAACTAAACACCCATCTTCACTATAACTCAACAAAAAAAACACCCATCTTCACATGTCAAAACTAATTAATGTAAAAAAGAATATAAACAAATTAACAAGAATCGTCCAGGTATCTAAACTCTACTATATAGAACATGTTAAAAGTTTTAGAAGCATTTGTTGTACATAAATGAAACCCTAAAATAGATACCTTCCAGGGAGAAACTTTGCAATTTCTGCCCATTTGTTACCAAGTAATTGATGGTAGTGCCTGAGAGTTGCTTCCTCCTCTTTTGTCCATGCATCTTTTTTGATTGCTGGATCCAAATGATTATGCCACCTATACACTTAAGCAGAGCAGATCAGAAGAAGAATGACTTATTTGTAACGACCAGATTCTCAGAGCACGAACTGAAGATTACTGTATTGTCCGACGGAAAAACAAATTATGACTAAAAACACTTTTTGAATGTTCTGATCAACTGTCTTAACTCAGGTAAGCACCCATACGCATGCACGCACACATGTAGTAAAATAAATATCAAGCACCATCAAAACAAAACAAAGTAAGAAAAAAAAGAAGAAGATGGAACTGATGTTTGTGTGGATTGAATAGACATGCCAATACACTGATCTGAAGAACTGTGTGTGTGTGTGTGTGTGTGTGTGTTGGGGCGAGGGGAATAAGCAGTAGATCTTATCAATATATTGAAAACACAGACGTAATCTTCTAGCGTGACGATTCCACAATTTTGTTTATCAGTTAAAAGAATACATCAAATTTGCATTCTGCAATTCTTTTCAGGCAGTGTAATATTCTAACACCAATAGATTTTGATGACCTTGCATTCTAAAATGCATTCAACAAGTGGAAAGGATGAAAAGACATGATTGAAGGATCTGATTAGACATAAAAAGCTAATATGCATACTTGGTAAGCCGAAGAATATCTAAAAGAAATCAGGAGGCTAATTGATAAAATCTTTACGTGTCCCCCTAACTTTAGTGAAAAATCTTCGGCATCATAATTTTTTACCCAATTAAACATTAATGAGCTCATGCATATATAACTCACCTTTCGCGGCACTGCTTCCCATTTCTACCATGTAGAAAGTTTGCAATGAATGACCATTTCTTATTGCCATACTTCTCAACTAACTCAATAACGCGATCATCCTCCTAAAGTTTGAAATAAATCAATATGATAAAACATGAATCCTGCATGCTCACTAGAACTTTTGCTGTTAGCAATCAAAGCAATAATGAGGACTATTATCATACCTCCTTTGTCCAAGGGCTTTTTATGAGGTCTGGATTCAAAACCTTTTGCCAACGGTGCAAGCACTGAACATCTGTCCTTCCAGGCATGCATTCAGCTGCCAGAGAAAAACTCAGTGGTTCAAAAAGCCAAGTCTAGAACAATACGTAAGCGATAGATCAAAAGCTATAAGTCTCCACGATACATGCACATCATGGACTGATAATGATATGCATAGCTACAAGATACGAAATAAAGGTTATTGGATGCTAAAAGATAATGTTGGAACTCATTTATATCAGCAAACTGTCATCCACCTCACCGCCAACTCCAACTGTTTCACTGGCTTTGGTACTCGTAATCGGAGCCAGGCTCTAAAGAAGAACCTCGCGTTAATGGAATATGTTTCAGACTATATATATCTCTACAACTTAACTAGGAGAAGAAGCAGAGAACATCAAGAATCCATTAGGGAAAGGGATATTTATTCTCAAGAAGTTCATCAGAAAACAATATAATTCAATGAATGATGGAACGAGATTCAGTCAATGTGGTCAACGATGAATAACTTCAAAAGGTATTGCAAAGTAACTCCCTTGAAAACATGACATTGCAAACTCACATATTTTCTGCCAGTTCTTGGCGTTGAACCTCTTTACAACTTTAGTAAGTTGCTTATCCTGCCAAACCATACATTTGTAAGCTGATAAAAATAGTTAAAAAAAGGTATATTTACGCCAACACAATAATTCTAAATTAACTCAAATAAGATTTCATGTTTTCTTGGAGCAATTGTTCCTATTTTTGAATTGGCAACTTTCTCTAATTTAAGATATTCAACCATCTCCTGTTTATTGAAAATCCGCTTTTCAGTTCCACAATGCAACAACTCGACAAGAAATCGCTCAAAGCGACATCTGAGACTCGGCATTTATGTACAATACTGTGCCATAACAGGAATTACGCCTCTATCTTATCCAAGACAATCTACCAATCAGCATTCAGCATATTATGTTGAAAAACGAATAATCATTTTTCTTATTCCAGATTCAAGATGTTCAAAATTTTCGAAGGATAACTGAGCTGATTCCACAATCACATGAAATTGTGGTTATTAAGAAATCATAAGCTAGATACTTACCTCTTCATCTGTCCAACCTGCTTGGGAGGAACGTTTGGTAGGACCGAATGGTCGAGAACATCTCCTGATGCTTAAACTACATGCAAAAAACAAAATAGAAAAGTTTGATGTTGGAAAAAAGAAGCCTTCAATAAGTTTCTGATTCCATAAAAGTCATCCGCTATTAATCTAAAACCAATATTGGCCATGAACAACCGAATATAGAGCTAGTGGAGTCAGTTCAGAAATTTGAAAACCATCTATAATTGACGGTAACTGGAACTGTATACAGTTAAGACTCAGCCATCAACAGATAATTAAAGAATACACTAGTGTTAATGGCAAAAATATTTCCTTTTTTTCCCATTGTCAGTGGAAATGCCTAAATCTAATTCTGATGAGACAGACTAATTCTAAGCAAATGTAAACTTATTACATCATCACCACAAAAAACAGCTGCATACCCGGAATCAAATGAAGATCTTGGAGTCACAGCGCCAGAACTGCTGTCAGAAAAAGATGAATAGGAAGACATCTGACTTCTTGTATTGACTGCGGTGTGCATAATTCCCTTTTGGCTTGGATCAACTTGCTTGCCAGTGCACTACCAATCTACAACAAACGTGATATTGATCGATATACTCCTCGCTGGTGAATCCCAACATTATTATCTGTTGGAATTCGAATTGAGAGTACATCCATAAACATTGAGTGACTCTAAGTCAAGTAAATTATGAAAGGAAAAGGCCCATTAAATCACCACAAGAACATATCATTAGACCATCAAGAAAGCATTTTACCACATTATCTTTCTGTTGGAATTCGAATTGAGAGTACATCCATAAACATTGAGTGACTCTAAGTCAAGTAAATTATGAAAGGAAAAGGCCCATTAAATCACCACAAGAACATATCATTAGACCATCAAGAAAGCATTTTACCACATTATCTATGCCTTTTACAGGAAAAAGAAAATAAATCCAAATAATAAAACATCTGTTGATGTTACAATATCTTTAATCAATGAAACATTAAACAACAGACTGATGAGACATGCAAAGATCAAATCACGCCACATACTAACAGAGATGATAATGGGAATTAAGAAACACTAGCAAGTGCCACACAAAACAGCAAAGGACTAAGCAGAAGGTGATGAAGTACATAAATTTCAGCCTGAGAGGACAACCTGATACTATAAAATCTGAAATTCCGAATTAACTCCTCACCACAGTGCCTGGAAAATTTGTACATTCCAAATACAATACGGACGAAGTTAATCAAGTCACTCAGATTTTTAATCAGATCGCTAAAATCCACATCTTCAAACGACGCAATCTACTCGATCGCACCAGCAAAAGCAAAGCTTGATCCAGTAAATACACATAAATCAAACACAAAAACAAGTAAAACAGTACCTAAACCTGTATCATGGCGATTCGTCCAGCTCCAATGGGCCACCGACGGCCGCTATCCTAACCCAACAAACACGAAAACTATCGCAATAACACCACTCACAACTGATATAGAAGCAGCAAGCCAGAGGAACACATATACAATCTGTAACTGAAAATCAAACAGCAAAAAAAACGTTACAACCAATACAGGATCCACAAGTAAAAAGAGAAAGCAATAAAGGAAAACGAAGCATTATAATGAAAAAACTCGTATTACGCGTTAGAGAGAGAGAGGAGTTGTTGATTGAGAAGAATTAACCTGCAGAGTTAGGGTTTAACGGAAAAAAAACGGTGACGAGAAACAAGGAGAGTGACGACGATGAAAAGAGTAGCGGGAAACTCCAGAGATTGAATTAGACAGCTAAGAGAGAGAGAGTGCGAAGTAGTCCGGTCTCGTGCGTATTTGGATTTCGGAATGATAAAAAGTTCTATCAAGATTATTTTGTTAGGCCCGTAACCCTGTTAGTTGAATTAAATTTCGATTTAATACTACTAAACTCATTAGCAAACACATATAAAATAATTAAGGAAAATTATCGATCTAGGACCCGGAAGATTGATCGTCCATCCATGACCTGCAAAATTGATTTCCGATCCAGGATCTGAAAGATTACAAGATTTTCAATTCATGACCCAAAAGATTACAAGATTCTCGATTTAGGACCTCCATATTTAACGGTGTTAGTAAGTCATCAAATTAAAGATACGTGGCCATTACGCACCGCGAATAAACGAATGTAATGACAAAAAGTTAAAAAACGTGTGAAAAGAACTTGTGAAAAAAAACTAGGTGCCATTAAGAAGAAGAGCATGCAACTACTTCAATTTTATAAATTTGTGGGATAATTATGGTTGCAATTTTATATATTTGATGTTTTTTTAATTTAATTTAATCGTGGAGGTGACGTGTATGAGTGACCTGGATACCTAATGGACACATTATCTTTCATTGAATTGCTTACTAACACCGTTAAGTATAAAGTTTCTGAATCGAGAAGCTAGTGATCTTTTGGTTCTTTTATCCAAAATCTTACAATCTTTGGAGTCCTGGATCGACAATCAATCTTTTGAGTTTTGGATCCACAGATAAATAATCTTTCGGGGTTCTAAATCGATCATTCTCCAATAACTAAATTCTTAAAATTTAATTTTTATATTTTAATTATTAGTAAGTGCAATAAATTTTCGATTAACTTTATTGATCATAAAAATGAATTCTATTTCATAATATCTTTTAATAAATAATTTATGATATAAAAGTAATAAATATTTAAAAGCCTCGAATATGCGGGATTAACATTTGATTATAAACAAATTAGTTGCTTAATTAGATTTGAGTTCATTCTTGCGTATATACGAGCGTGAATACGACGAATTTAGTTGAGATTCGTAATTTCGTATTTGATATAGTTTGAAAGGTTATTTTTCGTTAATGAAACTCAAATATGATTAAGGAAACTGAATTCATCGATCTAGGAAAAATATATTTGCTACCATAAATACATTCTGCACCCTTATCGGGCCTTCTCGGCTCAGTATGAGCGAGTCGGTTCAGCCTGTTAGTAGGTTTTAATATTTTCTTTAAAAAATATTCTAGCAGCCCAATACTTCCTCTTATTTAAAACTTTCACGCCATTTTCTTAAAAAATTATTTATACAGCTATCTTTAACTTGTTATTTAAATTGTTCTCCTAAAAAAAGTTATGTTTAAATTGTTCCGGTCTAAAAAATGATATAATTAATTAAACATTTGCATATATAAGAGAATATTTATAAGCACGTTCATTTTATATTGTTGAGCATTGAAGCATTGGTATTTTTTTGTTCATGAAAGGTCTATCGATTTAATATTTAAAAATGTCTGGAATATGAGTACATGAAAACTCAAAATTTTAAAATATAATATATATATATATTAGATATACAATCCCTTTTGTATAATTGAATCCATATTTATCTATAATCTATTGAAACCCTCTAAACTGATATTTTCACCTAACCAATTAAAATAAAAATTAATGAAGTATGGAAGGGGAATTGGATCTCCTGTGCAAAAATTACAGTAGGGGATGTTGTGCATTTTTCATTACCATCCACAAACTTTTCTATTTTTTTCTGATTTTTTTTTTCTTTTGAGAATTTAGAGGACTGTGATCTCCACGGCATCTTTGTTATGTTAAAAACGCAAAAGGGATCCAAATCTATCGAAGGGCCTGAAGAATTTGCCAGCAAAGTCGAAGACATCAATATTTCCTTTTCTGTTAGCATGAAACTCTTGCAAATTAATTGGTTGCACAAGACTTGAACCCTAATTTAAAAAAGACAACTATAATAGATGGAAATGTTTATAATAGAAAGTAGAGGTTGGTATCCAAACAACGGAGTAAATATGCAGAACGTATATGTTTGATTTCAATAAGTTTAACATGAGAAACTTATAATGCTCGTTGTTCAAGTCATTAGAGATGTATTTTCGCTCAAACAATTTATGGATTCGCAATAGACTTGCAAATATTACAATTTTTTTACTATCAAAGTGTATATGACATACAAATCAAATAGAATTTTTATTTTGGATGTTATAACAATCTTCTTTTTAAAAGTGTACGTTTCAATCATCCACGAATCTCAACCGGCGAAATATTTGACCTAGTAACTCTGAATAATTCATTATACTCCCTCAATCATTCCAAATAACTCACTTATTTTCAACTCAATTTTATGATCCTTAGATACCAACCTCTTCAGATGTACCCAATTTAAAATTCAGTTATATCCTCTGTATTCCTTCTTACTTCCCTCTTTTAAATAATAAGAGCTTGTGAAAACATTATTATTTCCCCTTTTAGAGTATTCAACAACATATATCTTCATTTGTCCACAAATAATGCTGCACTAAATTGCAACACATTGTTACATAATACAACGGAATATCACATTCGAGTCTCTGCACACACATGCATTCTAGAAAACAGAATGTGTTCTTTGACTATTTTTTCTTTTTTTAACTTACGTACAATATTAACCAATTCTCACCCAGATATCTCCACATAGACTCGAACCCTTAACCTTTAAGTTAATGGAAAATGTGTTTATCATTGCATCCCAAAGTGGTGGACGTGTTCTTTGACTACTTATAATCAATTGTCGGTGCCCATACACCTTTCTGCTTTAGTTCGTACGGATCTGTTTCAGTATCCCAATTTTTGCTTTTTTTTTTATATCTCCTCATAATTTATGTACGTTTTGTTTATTTTTCCAGGGTAGTATTTTTTTGGACTATTTCCAATTTGTATTGTTTTGTTTATCTCCTGTAAGATGGTTGCGCCATGCTAGAATGATTAGTTTTTTTTGTTCATCTAGAATGATCAGTTTTTTTATTAATCTTTTAATTGATAGGTTCATAGTTAGTTTTTTGGATCATGATCACTTTTGGGTCGGGTTTTTTGTTGGCTTATTGTATAATTTATTATTTGTTTATATATAGGTTGGAGATCACGCCTAATCTCCCACTCTTTCGGGTGCGATTGCTTTAAGAAAAACTATCAATAAAGAATAAAAATCCGGATATAAATGACAGCCAAGGCTAACTAGAAACTTAGAATATTATTAGTCAAATACTAACTGAGGTAAATATTAAATTTACGTTATTCGAGTTATACCATGCTCATAACTCATTTAACAACTCAGGATAGGTTGTTTCTGATTCCATAAAGGAATTGTGAAAAAAAATTATTTAAAAAACCAATTATTTTGTGAAAAATTCTGTCTTATTTAACAATTCTACTCGAGTTTAATGTAAACAGTAAACACATTTATTTAAAATTGCTTTCAGACCGAGTAAGATTATTTTATTTTCATTTGTAACTAGTTTGTCACCCACGTATTGCGTGGCGTTTATGGATTATTTTTTCATATAATTACATCGTGTGTGTTGCTATACATAAATTTATATTAAATATTTATTTGCATTTGTTGTATCAAAATTTTATTCTTTCTCTTAGAAATACAACATAAATTGAAATATTTAAATGATGAAACCATGGTTAAATGCAAGTAA
>AYJT01085803.1:0-13484 GCA_001278415.1 Ocimum tenuiflorum | reverse complement strand
ATCGTGGCCTCGGTCCAACGCGTTGCCATGGCCATTGCCCCGTCTCAGCTCAGCTCGCACATGGTGCCGAAGCCTCTACCAGGCTCACCGGAGGCTGTCACATTGGCACAATGGATTTGCCGGAGCTATAGGTACCATATCAGTCTACATATACATAGATACATATTCAATGAGGTGATGAATAACTATGGATACCAACTGTAGGATTTCAAGATTTGATGGCCGAAATTTAAGCAATAAAATATCATGCATAATTATATGACTGATCATGCATTTTATAAAATGCATTTTCGCGTAAAATCATGCCGTCTATTTCTTAGATGGACGGTTAATATATTTTATCATTTATCACCTAACGTGTGCTTTAACCCCTTATCACCAGCCTACACACCCACACACACACACACAGGGACCTAATCACGTGTAAACTCCTGTTTAGTGAACTTGTGAATTTATGCTTTTTTCATGTAAAATTGTAGGCATATTTGTATTTGGTGCCCAATACACACGAAAAATTATGAGTTCATTAGTTCACTCACATGAGAATTCACATTTGATTACACACACATATTTATTTCCAAGTTATGAATTTCTCTAACGGTGATGATATTTACGCGCTAATCTCAACCAGCATGCACACCGGCGGAGAGCTTTTCCCAGCCAACTCACCAACCGGCGACGCCGTTCTGAAACAGCTCTGGCACCACAGTGATGCAATCATGTGCTGCTCTGTCAAAATGAATGTAAGCCACAAATTTCTATTTTCTCCTCAAATTTCTTTGAAAATTGACTCCTTACACTAAACTGTCACTGCTTCAGGCATCCGCAGTTTTCACGTTTGCGAACCAGGCTGGGCTCGACATGCTGGAGACGACACTAGTGGCCCTTCAGGACATAATGCTCGAGAAGATTCTAGATGAAGCTGGCCGGAAAATTCTCCTCTCAGAATTCTCCAAAATCATGCAGCAGGTTAGCAAAAATACCATCTGTTTTTTATTTGGTGTTTCGTTGAGTTCTTGAGCAAGCTTTGTTAACTTGTTTTTTCGTGTCTTTTTTTAGGGTTTCGTGTATTTGCCGGCAGGAGTGTGCGTGTCGAGCATGGGCAGGCCGGTGTCGTATGAGCAAGCGATAGCGTGGAAGGTTCTGAACGATGAGGATGCAAATCACTGCTTAGCTTTTATGTTTATGAACTGGTCTTTTGTGTAAAGAAATGGAACTGAATTATATATGCTATGACATGTTGCACTAGACGCTAAGTTATTTGTACCCCTTTTTATTTTGTTGAAAGGAATACTTTTGTATGACATATGTTGACATGGAGGATGGACTTATGAGATGCCTACTATTATGTTTTATGGAATAGGTTTTTTTTTATCAGAATTTCATAATCTTTTTTGTTAGTAGTGAATTGTTAAAAAGTAATTTTGTGTATTTTAATTCAATACTTTTTACATAATATTATGAATATAATAAGGTGTAAAGTCTACTATTATATGATATTTTCACAGCCTAACAAATAACTATTTACATGGGTGTGATGGACAAAACACACGCATACTAGTCCATAGGGTTGTAATTGAATAGATTTTTTTTGTGCTCAAATTAAATTCGTTTAGCATCGAATTGAGCTTTATTTGAATACTTATGTTTCCGAACAAATTTTTTAAATTTAAATTTAAATAATTATTTTCTTTTAAAAAATAAGTCAAATTAAGCACAATAATATTATATTTTTTTTAACAAAGTTTTTTTAATTTAAATAATTATTTTCTTTAGAAAAATAAGTCAATTTAAGCACAATAATATTATATTTTACTAAAAATTCATTCTTTTTCTTGAACAAAAAAGTTAATTAAAACGCTCAATACTACAGAGTTTGAGTTTGACTTATTTAATTAACGAGATTCATTAAATGAGTCCGAATGATATTTTATCTGGTCGAAATCCGAATAGCTCATCTACGTCAATGGAATTTGGATTCTTAAAAGAAATGGGGACATAATGGGAGGATGTGAGGCAGAATGATATCGGTGGGTACTATTAGGTGATGATTTGGTTGGATGCAAATTGAATTTTTAAAATAGAAAAAGGTACGATTTTGAAAGCAACAGCAACAGATTGTAAAAAATAAAATAAGAAAGAAATCATTATTTGAAAAATAAATAAATAAATAAATAAAAGATGAAGGTCAAATGCATAGGAGCAGTGAAGGGCAATACATACATACATACATACAGTCTCGTGAAGTCATATCTGCGATTACTGTGTGTCTGTTTTTCCACATCTTTTCTTACCACAAATATGGTCCCCCCTGGCCACACCCATCATCGACAAAAATTTGTGTTATACTGTCTAAATTATTTAAACAGATCGAAATATACTTTTTTGATTCAAACTCAAAAATAAATAAGTTATTCTTCAAGTGAATCGAGTATGGTTGGGTCAAATGAATATGCTGACCGGTTGAATCGTTTAGATGTGGTCTAACATTAGACCTCCTTTATTATATTTTTACCTTGTATTGTAAAATTAAGTTGGTGAACCAATACTATCAAATATCAAACTCGAAATAATTTGACCTCGTATTCTAAAATAATATTAGAAATATGTGAATCAATCACTGCTAATTTTAATTTTATATGTTTCGTAATGCAAATATTGTCGCTCATTATTTTGCTTGCTTGGGAATCGATTGTACTGAGATAATCGTTTGGATCAAAGATTTTCCGATTAACTTTATCGAGCTGGCATATCAGGATAGCCATTGATAAATTTCATCCTTCTTTCAAAAAAAAATTAATTTCATGTATTTCTAGGCTCAAATAATTTCTCTCTTTTTCATATATATGCACACTAAATTGATTCGGGATGACCTTTATCTTTTCACGATTTTAATGCGACTTATAGTTCTTAATTCAAGCTATTAGCTTAATTCAATTTATGAGATTTTTATTTTTATTTTAAAAAAGCTTATTAATTTGGTCAAACACATTATGTGTGTACTATTAACATTTTTTTTTAATTTAAGTATAATATTAAATAAATTTTATCATAATGTCCCCATATAAACTCGAATCTTGACTTTTAAATTCATGGAAAAAATACTGTTAAGCAAAGGTGATAGATTATTATTAAAATTACATTAATAAATGATGGTCAATTATGATAAAAGAATTTTATTAAGTAGTACAGCGAGCCAATATGGTAGAAGGTGGAATCATTCCCGATGTAGCATAATTCCTAAAAAGCCCATAAATTTTGTCTGATTGGTTAATTAACAAACCTGCCCTCTAACATCCATCAACGTCTTTTCACATTTCCATCACAATTAATTCACTCCCTTTTTCCTGCAACTTAATTGATTCCCATCCTCTCCACTCCAACCCAACAACGTAATCTTTAAAATAAAATTAGGGCATCAGTGTCGTTTCGGGAACACTTCAGTAGTAGAGACCAGTGTGGAAATATTATTCAA
Source organism: Ocimum tenuiflorum (assembly GCA_001278415.1). NCBI lineage: Eukaryota > Viridiplantae > Streptophyta > Magnoliopsida > Lamiales > Lamiaceae > Ocimum > Ocimum tenuiflorum. The sequence goes on along the minus strand of AYJT01085803.1, from coordinate 10,009 downwards.
ACAAGAGAAATGTAGGGTTTGAATTCTCACTCATCGATCTCCGAACTCTAAAAAAATTAGGGCATCTCTTCCTCTGTACGTGAACATTACACGTTAACTCAAAAATAAATAAATAAATAAATTACGTGGCAATTAAAAAATCTTCTAATAAAATTCGATATACATCAACATCGGCACCATATAATCTCATTACCATTGTTTAATGTTTATGATGCCTAATGATAATATGTAGTTTTAGAAAAAATGGTAATAGCATCATGAGAAATTTTTCGATGTAGGTATTCGAATCTATGGTGCGAATATATGTGGATCTTCGATTATCCAAGTTTGTCGAATTGCATATATGATTTAAAACTCGTCTTGATTAATAGCTATCGATGGTCAATGTACAAATATATACCTGATGTGAAAAGATCGTGCGAGAATGAAAGTAAAGATGAGAAACAACAACGAATTTGAGCTTTAAAAACTGAAAATTTACAGTTGAGGTCTTTTTTATTGGAATGTTTTATACTTTTTATATTGTAATTTATGCTTAATAAAATATGATGATTTTTAAGCGTAAAATATGTAATAAAAAATTATGAAAAATTGAAAAAAAAAATATTAACTCTTATTACTCATTTTAAGATCATGTCTATGTATATGGCATTGTTTTCTTTTTCTTTTTCTTGTTTTGAAGGCATGTGCATGGCACATGTGATATATGCATACATGGGCATGGCATGGCATGGCATTGTGTGTATGATGTATATCCGTCATGTGTGAAATGCATAACTACGTGGGCACTGATTGGCATGCATATGGATGAGATGCATGGCTTAGGTGCATTGATATCTCTAAAAATAAACTAACAACAATAATTGAAAATAAATATAAAACAAAAATAAATAAAATTTCAACGTGTAAAACACGTCACTCACTCATTCATTCTTTTTTATTGTATTCTTACATTATTATGATGGTTTTAATTTTAAAATATTTATTTAAGATAGGCCAATTACCATTTATCTAATTTTGTTTTGTTCGGCTTAAAGTTATTATGTTGAAATAATATTTTATCTTGTGATATTTATATCTCTAGAATCTAAAGAAATAGGAAGGTGTTTCGTTAAACGGCCTAAATTATCTAGACGGGTTTTGTTTACGATTCAGAGAGAATATGTGTTGGATTTAGAATCTTCGGCGGATAGGAGTTTGGGTTAATGGAAATAAACTATTTAGATCCGTCTAAATCGTTTAGGCGGTCCAACACAAGACCTTGAACCAGATTGGGTGACTTTCCCTTTACTGCGTTTGAATTTCGAGCCACTTCTAAAGTCTGCTGCCCTTTGATTCTCAAATAAATGCAGAAAATACACTGAGTTGGGGAAAAAAAATACAGTGTGCAACATTAAATGTGATGGATATATCAAATCACTGCACCAATTCAAGTGCTAATGAATATTGTAACGACCAAGCTCATGGACCGGCAATTGTAGTAAAAAAATAGTACAATATTATACGATAATGCTACGATGACATAATAACTTTTTTTTGAAAATTACAAACCATTACTTTTTTAAAATGATTAACTAAGTTTGTTAGAATAGTCAATGAGATTCGTTCGCGTAGGCTCGAAATATTAACCTTCTAGCTCACATGAGGCTTTATACATGTTATTTTTGAAATAGATTGTATATTTAGAAGTTGAGAGGAAACACAAATACTATGTATTAGTGATAATGAATTGAACTTTTAATTATTGAAAATAGTTGTGACTCTATGACCATCTTACTTTGACCTTCATGTGAATTGAGCTACTTAAGTAGTTTGGGAAAATATTCAAATATAATTCAAACTATGCATTTTTTAAAATAATACAAATTTTATTAGAAATTTCAAATAAATATATAAACTATTATAACTATTCAAATATTGAATGATTTCAATTTTCCTACGTCAGAATGTTAAATCAACATATTGCATCTGTACAACAAAAAATTACAAGTGATACCGTGACATGAAAATGTAGTATAATGATTCGACATTTTGGTGCCAAAAATTTAAAAGCGTCCTACATTTGAATAATTTATAATAGTTAGTATGTTTATCCTAAATTTCGAATAGTTTATTGAAAAAAAGACGCATCTTGGATTATAATTGTATATTTTTTACCTAATACTTTCAAATAATTATCACCACAAAAAATTTACTTTTTATTGTTTGAGAGTTATTAATATCCCATTGAAATAAAATATATATCACTTAATAAAATGGAATTACAATAAACAATAAATTGTATTTCAATTACTCAACTGTGCCACTCTTGGAAAAAATTACATAATATTTATAAAATTGCAATTCGATTCTTGCAATATGAAATGATATAAATTTTAATAATAAAATAAAACATTTTGTTAAAAATAATAGATGTGATGTGAAAAATGCAAGAATAATTCGAAACAATAATATAGACGACAAAAAGAGGAAGCATTAAAGGCGTGTTAAAATAAAATTAAATGACTTTTGTCCATAACCCAAAAATTTCTGAGTATTTTTTGAAATTTGTTCAGACGAGCGTGCACTTGAATCCCCTTTTCATGGTACGGTTGCTTACACTACGCAATCAGCATTTATGGATAATTGCGTAAACCCCCCTCTCATTTCAAGAATTTGCAACCAGACCCCTCTTTTTTTTCCTCTAGAGAAAATTGTACAATTTTATCCCGAAATATAGTCAATTATGCAATTCTATTCCAAATTATTTTTGTTATGCGATTATATATTCTCAAATTTCATTTATTATGTAACTGTATCCTCCTTAATTGACACCGTAAAAAATGTGCTTATGTGGTAATTAAACTACATGTTTTCAGTGACGTGACCATAAATTGTGTCGCAACGAAACAAAATTTAGAAATTTTTTGGGATCAGGTTTTCTTTTTCGTTTTACCAATAATAAACGAAGACATTTCAAAATAATGAAAAAACAACGTCGTTTTTGCTTCGTTGTAACACCACTTGTGGCCGTGTCACTGAAAACGTTGCGTTTTATGGCGTCAACTAACAAGGATATAATTACATGACAAATAAAACTTTAAGATAAAATTGTATAACGAAAATAATTCGGGATAGAATTGCATAATTAAATATAGTTCTGGATAGAATTGTATAATTTCTAAAAAATAAAAAAAACAGAAAGAGAGAGAATTATTGTCGACCTGACCAACTATTTGATGATGCAGTTTATTTTTCTGCGGTTTCTTTCTTGTGGGAGATGAGCTGACTGCGAAATAAATATTGAGTTGGAACGGAGGTTGAGGGATTTTGGTACTTTGCTTTATTTGGTGGTCATATTTTGCAGAAATTTAATGATTGCTTCCTTTAACCAATTTTTTATTCGATTTTACGGGCGTGTAGGATAGTGCCCACGTACGAGGGAGGAGTGAGATCCACCCCAATATAAGGGGAATTGGCACTACCCACGTTGGCGTGGTTGAATTTTTCGAAAAAGATTTAGGGAAACCTTATCATAAGTTTTTATTTATTTTAAGTTTCAAGAAAAAAAATATTTATTTTAAACGAGTATCTCACTCATCTCATTAGTTTTGGAAGAGTACATACATGGTTTACTTTATTGTGTATATCAGGAGTATTAATTTCTCGTTGATTTGAAATCGTAAAAAGATGATTAGAGCTCTCGGAATTGCAGAAGAACGTAATGGAAAAAAAATTAATTTATTATTCGTAAAGTAAGAGATCAATTTACAAGAGTTGCATGGATTGGAAATTTAGAATGCAATGAAATGAATTATAAACGAGAGTACAACTCTATTTGTATTGAATAAACCTCCTAAATTTGTTCCTTTAGGCTAAAACAAGACCTGGGTGATGTTTGATTTAACTGTCGGGAATCACTATGAGTATGAGTTTGATAGTAGAGGGAATGACAATGAGTTTGAGAATAAAACCCACTAAGTTAAAGGGTCTGGTTGATTCCCAAATATTTCGGAATCATTCCCAAATATCCATTCCAAAATTACTAACCAAACAACTTGTTTTGGGTTTTATTCCATCCCCCATTCCAAATCCACCAACCAAACGCCACCTTGGTCGTTGTAGTTGAAAACGGTCTGAAATGGTCAAGTTATGTGGATATCTCAAACAAGCTGCCTTCGGACCCATTCCTCTTCTTAGATTCATCCGTGAAGTACATCTGAGGGGTCGCATCGAACCTCTTGTTGATAAACTATTGAATCAGCACCACTTTCGTACGATGCATCGACGATCCTTAAATTTGTTCCATCAGATCCTTGATCGATTTCCCTTTGAACTGCTCCCTCGAATTTCCCCAGAGCAGGCTTAGTCGAACAAGGCTTTCTAATGGACCAAACAACTAGACCGAATAAAGAATTGATATTTATCCAGAAGATCCTAAGGCTCCACTTGGTTATATTTTTTTTCGAGAAAAGAAGTGCACTTCCTTTCTTAAAAAAAGTCATTAGCTTCAAAAAAATCAATCAAATTTCATCTCAAATTTTTCTCTTCCCTCAGACTTAAAAAATACAAATAATTTTTTTTTTTTTTAGTATACTCCACGTTTTCTCATAAATGTCGTTCAAGCTTTGACGAACGTCTTGCTAATCTTTGCGGGCTAAATAAGACTTCTAACATCTTAATTTTGAAAAGCCCATTAAGGTTCTGAGGCCCATCAGTTGTTCCATAATAGTAAAGCCCAATTTCACCTCCACTTAAATTGAAGGCCCATTTAAAAAAATTTACTCCGTTGCCAAATCAAGGCAGAGGAGGAGTTGTGAAAATGGCGGATTCACAAACAATGTCGGTTAATTCGGCATCTGCAGAAATTTCGAGGGATTTTAGAACACTAGTTAACTTCAAGACATGGAGTTGATTAAACGATCTCAAAAGCTCATGTATGTATGTATTATACATCCGTATGTGTTTGGTTTTTTTGCTTATTTTTATGCCGCGATATCGTCGTCAGCTGGTGATCCTACGAATCAATTTGCGATCCATGAAGTCTGATCTCGATTATATCTCTCTGAAGATAATGTTTTCGAATTTCTCCGTTTTTCTCGATTTCAATTTTTACTCCCCCCGATTAGTGTTTACTCTGTATCCACGCCGATGAATGATCGTTTGGGTTTGTTGTTTTTTCATTTGAGTGTTAGTCGCATAAATTAACGCGGATTTAGAATTTGATGCATGCAGCAGCTGTGTTTAGTTTAGAATGAGATGAGAGTTTTGTGTTTCCTTTTTTTTCTTCTTCGAGTGAAAGTTGAGGAAAGAAACGAGTTTGTTGGTTTTGAACGACGTTAACGTTTAACGATTGTATTTGAAATCCTGTGAAAGGCATGCATGTGTTTGATGATGTAATGCTAAATACATTTACTTCGTTTCTCTGAAGAATGTATAGAGCAAAAAAATCTTGTTGGTATGATAGTTCCATTTTAATGGTCACACCATGTCTGTTTTCAGTTTCACCTTTTCATTAGTTTTTGTTGTAATTTCCTAATCTAGGAGTAATTTTGGCGACAAATAATCTCCCTCCAGGAGTGCTTCCACCATTTCTTGAGATGTTGTTTGTTCAGAAACATAGAACCCCAGATAACATAATCGAATTTATATAGGCGCCGACCATCTTCACACTCTTCTTTGGGGATTATAGAATCTTGGCTTGGAAATCTATTGCTGATGATTGAAGAAACTCCGTAGCATGCCTTTAGATTTATGGGCACGACAGAACTCTGTGTTCTGTTGTCAAAAAAATCGTAGCAGAACTGCCTTAGTTGAATTGCAACCTTTGCATGCCTATAACTTAGAGGTCTCAGGCATAATGTTGCTACAATTGTCTGTAAGCATTTAATTTCACACATGGTTTGGTAAAGCATGTCTTTATGATGGAAGATTAAACAACACAGGTGGAACCCCCCTTGCCAACACAAGAACAATCAGCTGTATTAGTGTTCTTTGATTACATCCAGTAATAGTCATCCGGTAAATTGCAAATGCTTTGATATGAAGGCATATATAATATTCTAGGTGGTAGTTGAAGGTCTGCAACTATTCCTACTCATTGCCAAGAAAGAAAAATTGGTTCGAGGTTCTCCTTGTTAGGGTCCAATTTGCAACTTACCCTTCCTATTCTTTGAGTTATGTGGACAAATCTCATCCTTTTGTTGAAATCTCATAGCATACAATTCTAGGTGGTAGTTGAAGATCAGCAACTGGCCTACCATGGCCAAGAAAGGGATTTGGTTCAATCTTTTCCTTGTTAATATTTGATTTTCACTTACCCTTTTTTCCCATTCTTCGAGCTATGTTGAGAAATCTCATGCATGTATAAAGTCTCAAAGCATACTATTCCAGTTGGTAGTTGAAGATCAACAACTGTCCTATCCGTAGCCAAGTAGGTTCAAGATTTCCTTTGTTTAGGTCTGATTTGCCACTAACTGTTTTTCCCATTCTTCCAGCTATGTGGACAAATCTCGTGCTTATGATAAAATCTGTCCTTTAATTTAATTTGCAGGAGTTGGAAGAAAAAATTCAAGGAAACCCATCCGGATGCATTTCCTGATAATTCAGCAATTGAAGCTCTTGATCAATGACCGGACCTCGAGTTGCCTGCGGATAGCTAGAAAAGCTTTTCCTTCTTCTCTTTCGTTCGGAATGGGGTACACACAGCGGTTTTTGCAACTATGCCAATTAGGGTATGATCGCTCACACACACATATTCCACTCTCATGGTTATGGGTAACATAAGGAAATTTCTACAAGTATTCTGGGCTCTATCCACACAAGATACGATGAAATTAGGCCAGACATACGACTCTTTTCAAATGTATCTTGTATGGGCACCACCAAATTAGGTACACGAGAAATCCTCTGGCACCATAAAGAATAATATATGTTCTATAACACTTGTCACGTTCGATATATCACATCGGACGGGACAAGTGTGAAATGAAGAGTTAATGATATCGAGGGGTCTAATTACTATCATTACTTAACATTTCACTGTGATAATCCATTAAAATTTGCAGGTCTTCAATAATATCAATGTCGCCTTCAGTCTCAGTCGAAAGATCAACTTCATCCAAACAATAACGTAATAAAACATGTGTGTAACTTTTTCTGTATTTTATATATATATATATATATTTTGTTTCATCGAAATAAATATTTTTTGTTTCAGTCTATGTATTTTTTCAATCTTATTCATCTAGATCTAAAAAAATTAATGGGTTTTTAAGAATCCACAGTAACCTCGCATGCATATTTAAAGCAAAAAAAATTAAGAGGACTACTAAAGAATATTCAAAAACAACAATGATGAGTTCCCTTGAAATAATGATGAAGAAAGACTACAAAGTCGCAATTCAAACCATCATTTTCCCATATTTATTGCGAGACTAACCAACACGTCCTATAAACTTCACTCGTCATTTGAAAATTAATGCTGCGTTCATCTCAAACTCTTAAGATGCGTGACATTTAATTTAGCATATGATATCATTAATTGATACCATGACAATAATTTAGACCATATTTCACTAAATTAATCGCCAATAAACGAATAACGATGTGTATTATGATTTTTTGTTGTATATAATTTTTATTGTCATTGCAGATTGCACATGTGTAGAGAAGCAAATTTGGTTGCTCGTAAGTTTGCTCTTTCTGGGGTGGATTGCAACCATGAATGTATTTGAGAATCTGATTTCCCTCGTTGGCTTTGTAATATTGCTACGAAAGATTAATGCTATAAGCTCTTTTTCCCTCTCAAGAAAAAAAAAAGAAAAAAATTCACTTGTTGGATTGTTTTGTCAGTAAGAGTTTTTGCGGACAGATCTCATAGTTGGTCCATATTTGTGTGAAAGACTATTGTTGAGGATATTATTTACAAACACATCTAATGGGATTAATAAAAAATAAATTTGAAAAAATTATAAATTTATCATTTTCAATGATCAACCTACAATTTATAAAATCAATTTGAACTATAACAAATAATTTTTTTAAAAAAATTGAGAAAAGACGGAGTGAGGTTAGAGAATTTTGACGTTCTTTTTTCTCTTGCCGTTTAATGAAAATGACTAAAATACTCATGTGGTAATCAACAATTGCAAAAATCAAATTCTTCAAGAACGGATATTTATTTCTGCTTTGATGCATCGATATATATTTCTGTAAATTCCACATTTCTTAGATCTTCTTCCCCTAAACGCACACATCGGCAGGTACACATGTTCCTCTCTCTATCTCTACGCGTGACTGGAGTTAGTTGTGAAATTGAATCCAGCACAGGAATCTGTTACTATCAGTTTCTTCAAATTTGAAGAGTTTTGTGACTGATTAGGTTGAATTTTCAGGGATTTTCTCGATTCGCAGATTGTGACACGGAGATTTTGGCGGGGCGCTGGGTGCATGAGTTAGGGTTTTCAAGTGGACAGATCTGAGGGCGAGTCTACTATTCGATCGCTGCAATTCGGACTTCAACATGTTCTGGCGTATGGCTGGTCTCTCCACTCCATCTCCAGTGAGTGCCCACTATTTTCGTTATTCAAAGAGAAATAGTTTCGTTGTTTGGTTCGTTTGCTGGATCCAATAGTGCTGGCATGCTGTTTCGTGGACGTTGGATTTCATTATGCCGAGTGATTTGCATCTCTTTGATTGTGAGATTATTGTGTCGAAATGGGGTTCTGTGAGTGGAGCTTAGCTTGATTTTGCGTACTGTTGGCCAATGTGATGTAGAGAAATTATTGTCTTGAATTGTCAAACATAATTTTGCATTCAATTTGTTGATAGCAATGCAATATTGGGCAAGTAGGGTGCTACATGTGGTGCTTCGGTGTAGGTTAAATTGATTGTCGTGGATTTTGTAGTTCTTGGGTCCGTAAATCCCCACCCTTCTGGTACTCGTATGTAGTTTTTTCTATTTTGTATCGCAAGCTGGAGATTCCATTGATTGTCATGGACTTTGTAGTTCTTGGGTCCCTAAATCCCCACCCTTCTGGTACTCGTATGTAGTTTTTTCTATTTTGTATCGCAAGCCGGATATTCCAGGTTTCTGGGATTTTTACAATGAAACTAGGAAATTATCTTCGCAAATGACATGAGAAAAGAATTGGGAATTGAGGATCTGGATGCTGATTGAGTAATCTTCTTTGTCGTGTTTTAAATGTCAGCATAGTATTTAGAACTGCAATTTGCCATAGTTTGACTGTTCAGACGTGCGAGCTATAGGATTTTGGGTTGTAGGTCCCCATCCGTTCAGTGTGAAAGATGATTCGCAAAAATCTTTCTTCTAGTATGCATTGCCCAGACTTTTAACTGAAAGCATTTGATGCATATTGCTATTTTCTTTAATAAATTGTTGCGGATTTCGTGTGGGGTTTATGGTCAGAATTGGGCATTTTATGTTACATGTATCGCTAACCGTCATTAAATAATATATATGAGATGACTGAGTACAATGTTTGTCGTATTCTTATTTTGTAAATATCAGGTGGAGACCATATTAGATAAAGATGAGTTTACACTGGAAGAGCTATTGGATGAGGATGAAATCATTCAAGAATGCAAAGCTCTTAATGGCCGTCTCATTAATTTGTGAGATCCAGCTTCACTTACTACAAAATTGTTATTTTTTTTCTCTCTCTATAATGATCTTAAAGTTGAATTTGCAATTTTTAGTGTTCATAATTGAGCAATAACGTTTTTCGTTTAAAGTACATTTTCACTAAAGAGATTCTTGTATAATGTTTTTACACAGCAATTGGGCATAAATGATTACGGCATTAACTCATGCTACAAGCAAAAAAGAATTTGTTATAAGCTGGATGAAAATGAGAGGTGAATGACCGTTGTTTGAAAGTATGGTTGCTTCTCTGCAGCTGAGTAGTTTGTGTAGTAACTAATTCATGGCATCTCAATTGATCACTAAACTGTTTTCATTCTCTTCTGTAACTATGTAAACTATATTGAAAAAATTGTCTTTGATTTT